>ARYC01008531.1:0-19739 GCA_000711775.1 Oxytricha trifallax
GAAAGTTCTTGACTGCTTTCTTCATTTTAACTTACTTCTAGACTTCAACTCTAAGAGACTCCACTGGGTTTCTTGATCTCCTCTTTTAGAGGAATCTATTCCCTGTAGGTTCATGAATAAAGACAAAACTTTAATTGTGCATTTTCTTTAGGTGCACTTTGAGGTCTCTAGTATGAGAATATGGCTTTTCACAGAACTCACAGACATACTTCCCTTCTTTCTTTTAATGCTTGAGATATAACCCTGGCATATCGTTGTGTATATCTCTCAAGTGTCTCTTATAAGTTGACTTGTAAAGGAAAACTTTATTGCATTCTTTGCATTAATAGTCAACTTTGGCTGGTATTTATTAATGCTCTATGGCGGGATGTTTAACCTCCTCCTCAATTTGCACAGCTTCTTTGATAACCTCCTAATTAACTTATATTTAAATCTCATAGCTAGACTTGTCAAAGTTGTCATAAGTAGGCTCCCACTGAGTACAAGCGTCTCAGGTCTCTACTTTTCATGGTTGCTGGAATGATAATTTATTGACTTGATCCAAGTAATGCCGCTCTTCTTAACAGGTTAGCGCTCATTTTAGTTTGCTGATATATTTTATTATAATAATGATAAAATCTACTAGATAAACTATAGTAGTCGAGTATAAGACACTCTGGTAGATTCTTTGCAGAGAGGTAAGAAAATGAACTAACCATAAAAGACTATAAATTGACATATTTAATGAGAATTTTATACATTTTAGTAAATTAAAATACTCCTAATGAAATTTTGTTTCTCTAGGAGGTCCTCCAAATCAAGTTTGAACTTAATTTGGAGGTAAAGTTATTAAACATTTATAAATTTAATAAGCTCCTAATTAAGTTTTAACCTTAAAATTTAACTCCTAATAAAGTTTGAACTTAATTTGGAAAACCTCCTAAAATAACTAAACATTATTAGGAGCAATTTAATGGAGATAGTTTAATAAAAATGGAAATCAATCTATGAAACTTTGAGCAAGTTTTTCAATGCTCTCCGCATATCTTTTCAAGGTTAACCTCCAGTAGTCCTCCTTATTTAGTAGTAAGATTATAATAAACTTAGAATGGATAATCATAATTTTAAATTTCATTAACATTTCTCGAAAGAGGAAGCAAGATGGAGTTTATGAATGATGCAATGAAGAGAATTTAATCTCAAAATTTAATAGAAAAAGTTTGAAGTAAAGAGGATATTTATAGATATTTGGTATAGCAAGGTAAGTTCTTAAGTAAGATTAATATATCCATTATAGTTGGACTGTTCTTGCCGACTTAGAAGGGAACTAAAATCTCATTCTTAAAAGCATTATTAAGTGAAGAGAAAAAAGCTTTTAAGTCTAATGAAATTAGGATGAAACAAAATTCCTAACTACCCTGAAATATCAGTTACAAACCTATATGACGATGCTATGAGTGGAGAAGCCAAATCCCTTTACGGGTAAATTTAATATGTGAACTTATTCATTCGCTTAAATCTAATACTTATTTATATACACAAAATCTCCCTTCTTTGCGCATACTTTAGCTTTATCATCGCAGACTCTCTTAGCACCACTCTTAATAAAATCCACTGTATCTATCTTAAAATCATGCATCAGATGGTAGAGCAGCAATTTCTTATAATGACCTTTCAATAACCCCAAATATAATTCAATTCCATTGAACTAAGGGCTGTAAGGAACATTAAATACAGGCGTTATATTTAGCCTTTCATATTCTTTCCTTGAGTCTTTAGTTTTATGAACTGACAAGTTATCAACGAATAGAATAATCTCTTAGTCAGCGTACTTATCTCTGAGTTATTGCAAGAACTAAATATATTATTCAGTCTTTATAGAACGAGGGTGAATAACATAAGTCTCGAGGCCACTATCTTCACTTATTCCTCCAAGAATAGCATGAGTTTAAACTTAACCTTTTAGTCATAAACTTCTATATTACTATACCTCTTGTACCAAGACCTTGATATAAAGGTATTGAATGTAAATACAGCCTCATCAGCGTGTATGAACTTAATATTATGCTCTTAAGACCTCTGCATTTAATCGAATATATAATTTAAATTAGTCTTTTAAAATGGAACATTAAAGTCAATCACTCTCTTAATGCGATTGACTGTCTTGTAAGATATTCCGTTCTTTTTATATATGTTAGCTATCGATTAAGCAGAGATGTGAGCTCAGGAAATTGGCGATGAAACATCACAGCCCTCTAGGCTAGAGAGAAATGAGCCCAGTATTTAAGAGTCTTATCATTAATAAGATAGTCAATATGATGCTGCTAAAATTTTAAGGGTCTCTTAGGCTTAGAATTAAGATGCTATCTCTTTAAATTCAATGCTAATAGACAGTGAGACCACACAGATGCTGGAGATTTATGGAGTAGCCTTGCTATAGAAGTATAATTCAGAACAGGCTTGAGTTATTCACTATATTCATCACATCCATATCGCAACTTAAACAATAAATCTATATACTCACTGTCACAAACAGACACCAAACCTCGCATATACTACTTAAATTACTAATATCTAAACACTAAACCCCTACATAAACCCTATTAAAACCCTAATAAAGTATGCACTAATAGTCTACTTTTATCAATCAAAAACTCAATCAAACTACTGAAAGGGTTTTGGGGTTTTGATTATCAATTTAAAATTGATTGATAATTCAAATCTATAATGATTCTGCGGTAATTCTGAAATTTGAGCTGGACTTAACTATTTTTAATATTCTTGAATTATCCCAGGAAGCGAGATGTATTGATTTTGAGCTAGCTCTTAGAACAGTTTAATGAGTCTTTCTCGCTTGGGAGAAGAGATAAAATCATTATAGCAAAAAAACTACTGTTTCATTTTTAATGCGCTATCCAGAGAGAACTAATATTTTTAGGACTTGGAGACATTTTCCAAAATATAACTGAAGGTAATTAATAATTAATTAATTTAATTTTAATTCATTTTCCAAATTCGAGTTTATTCCTACAATATTATGTTATATTATTTAAATTTAAATTTATCAAGATTAAACAACACTAAACTTCAATAATAAAAAATTTAAATTTTATAATTAAAAATTTTAAATTGTCATAATAAAAACTCCAAAATTCTTCCTTCAGTAGTTTGATTGAGTTTTTATTTGGAAAAATAGACTGTTATCGCATACTTTATTATTATATAGTAATTAGGGTCTATGTTATAGATTAGGGTTTAATATTAGTAATTTTAAGCGAATTTAAAAAACTAATATTTATTATTTCACATTTAAATAAGTTCTTACAATTTGACAATTCTCTAAAATTAAATTTTCTAAGGTGTTTGTTGCCTTTTGTATCTATCGTTTGTTCTTTCTAATTTTTTTTACTTAACAATGATTGAGGAGATAAATTTCCTTTATCTCCATTAATATTTTAATTTTCTAAATATAGAAGATTTAGACCTATTGACATGTTTAAAGGTATTTCCAGAGATATTCCAGCAACCCAGAGTTCATAACCGTAGAGGAGCTCGGGTTTTTTAGTTAAGATCCGGATCTAAGAATCTCATGAGAATACGTCAGGCAATCAAAACCCCAAAACCCCTTAGTGAGGTTTATAAGTGCTTTGATTTGTAGGGTATAGTTGGGGTCTTATTGGGGTTAGTAGAGAAATTAGGCAAATTTGCAAAATGAGAAATAGAAATTAGAGAAATTTAGGGTCTATTTATGATGAGTAATATTTAGATTTACTTCTTAAGCTTAGTTATGGTGCGAGTATTAATATAGACTAAGTCAAAGCAGTACTGAATTATGCAGCTATAGCAAAGCTCTTGCACAAGAGTGCCTCAACTTTTAGGTATCACTGCATGCTTGCTGTTTAGCATTTTAATTCTGGTACTTGAAGACACCCAGTAAGAAAATAAAAGTTCACTCAGACCCATATTGACTTCCTCTCAAAGACTTTAAAGTATCGGCACACTTTACTCTTGACTAGCGAGATGTAATATTTCATCGCAGGTTTCCTGACATGCGTATATCTCCTTAGACAATAGCCAATATTTATAGAAGAAATGGTATGACCTTCAAGACTGTCAACAGAGTAAAGAGAGTAATTGATTTTACAGTGCCATTTTATAGTAATAATTTAAACTATATATATGATTAAATACAGAGGGCTATTGACAATAACATAAAGTTCATACACGCTGATGAAGCTGTGTTTACCTTCAACAACTTTATTAATAAGTCTTGGTATAAAAAGTATGAAAATATAGAAGTATACGATTAGAAGTAAAGGTTGTAACCCATGCAATTTAAGCAGGTATTAGTGAAGACTCTGGCTTAGAAACTTATGTTATTCATCCTCGCTCTATTAAGCGAGAGTAGTACATAGAGTTCCTACATAAGCTGAGAGATAAATACAACGATTAGGAGATCATCCTGTTTGTTGACAACCTCTCTGTTCATAAGACTAAGGAGTCCAAGAGAGCTTATGAAGAGCTAAACATAACTCCTGTGTATAACGTTCCCTATAGTTACAGTTTAATGGAATTGAATTCTACTGGAGTTAAATAAAGACCCACTACAAGAAACTGCTGCTATATCACCTAATGCATGACTTGCCTATAGATACAGTAGACTTGATTCAGAGGCTGCAAGAGAGTAAGCATAGATAAGACAACAGTTTGTGCGAGAGAAGGAAGAATGAATGTTTATAAATAAGTTTTAGATTTAAATGAATGAATAAGTTCACATATTAAATTAACCCAGAAAGGGATTAAGCTTCTCCTTCTTCTCCTCTTCTTATGGCTTGCTTGGGCCCATACTTCTTCGCTAAGTGCCAGCTCCTGCATCTATGTTCATTTCATCTAACTTTTAAAAATCTTTATAAAGTCTCTTGCTCACTTCATGAATAGTCTATGACTTTCTCTCTCTCTGAACCTTTGCATGTTCTTTCATTAGGAATATACCAGTTCCAGGTTTCCTTACAAAGTTATGTGTCAAAGCTTACTAGAAAGGTATGGATGCTTCTTAAGCTCCGCAAGCCATGTCTCGCGTATATGTATGCCTTGCTTCTTTTAATCTTCAGGAGAAATAGAGTAGCCTTTCTTGTGAGCTTCTTCAATGATCTCTATGAGATAACTCTCTCATAAAGTGCCAAGAACACCAAAGAAGAAACTCCTTTCTGGAAGCTTGTAAGAGAGTTGTTTCTTGGTACGAAGATGAACCTCCAACTCTTCAGCTTTCATCGCATCTTCGTAGAAATTAGTGACATAAATCTCTGGGTAGTTTGGTATATCTATCAACTTTATTTCACTGTTTTTGAAGGCTTTCTTCTCATCGAGAGTATAACTTTTAAGAATGAAATTTTAGTACCTTCCATCGTTGGAAGGAATAAACCCACTATAATATATGATTAAGTATATGTCACATGCTTACCATGCTAAGAGAGGTATCGATAGAGATCTTACTTGCTTCTAAATCTTGAGATCATTTCTTAAGCTTCAACCCTCTTCATTGCAGTACTTATAGATTCCATCCTTTTCCTTCTTTCTTATTGAATTTCAAATTATAATATATAGAGTTCTGGATCCTACTGTTAAAAATCTTATATTAAATATGGGCATCTTATAGAAGGCCAACCAGGTAAGGATACGTGGAGAAAGCTGACAGAAGCTGTAACAAACATCAGAGATGGAGCTCCATGCTCATCAATTTAGTTCCATGAAATTAGTACTAAATTTGTTTAAATTTAATTAGTACTGGTAATAATTCGGTTTAATTTTAATTGGTACCAATTTATAGTACAAACTTAATTAGTACCTAATTTTAAACTAACGAGGTTTTAATGGAAAAGTTCCAAAATAGTTCAAAACCTAATTGGTACCAGTAACAACCCGATTTTATACTTGGTTGGTACCAAAATCAAAATTATTAAGTATGAAATTAGAAAAGTTATAGTTATAAACTAAGTATAAATATGACCTCTAACACCATATAATCAACCATTATTGCTGCAGTGTCAACTCCTATACAGAGTTACTATAACTAGAGAGGTTATTAGAGCTTTATAATACAAATTTAAATTTGAATTTAAACATGGCGGCTAACTTAAATCGTAAAGCAATCTCTCTTGGCAATGGTTAATCATAGCTAAACTTTGGCACCACTAAAAAGCAAGAAGTTATTTATATTGAGAGGGAAGTTGAGTTAAGAGCTCTTGAGTTTGAAGCAGAGGTCTTCAAAATTGAAGCATCTAACTAGAAGGGGAGAACAGAGATAGGACTTTATACATAAATTGAGTATGTTGAGGAGCTAAAAGAACAGCAACCAATTGAAAAATAAAAACACTTTGAATGCAATGATTGTTAAAACTTCTTTATAACTGAATAGAGCTTGATGAGGCATATTAAAGAAATACATTCTGGTAAAGCGAAGATTTATTTCAAGCATGATAAGGTGAATGGCAAGTATTAATGCACGACTTGCATGAAGTTTACACTCACTCAGCTAAGGTTCAAAGACATGCAAAAGCATCATTTAAGCGAGTTTTTAATGTAAGATTAAGAGACTTAATAACTTATACCTGCCAAGGGAAAGTCTAAAACTCTTGAATCTTTAAGAGAGTAGTAAGAAAAGCTCAAGAGGCAGAAACGATATGATTCAATGAATCAACCTGCAGGCAATACATTTTTAGCATGCTTCTAAGAGAGAGCTATGTATATTCCTACATTAAATGCTATTGATCTAAGCAGTTGTATAGAAAACTACTTGAATATAAACGTGCCTAGCAAGGCAAAATTTATTGTAGTCGACGAGTTTGCATACAAGGTATATCCTTTCAGCTATCTCATTAAGAATGAACAGTATTAGAATGAGTCTGCTAACGAATATATCGTGCTTAGAGAAGCTTAAAAAAGAGATTGCAAGAACTTGCTTAAGCTAGATGTGTTATTTTAGGCTTTGGGTTCATTGCACTAAGGCTTAAGAAATATGAATTGACTCTAAGAGACTATCTATATAAAAACAGATATCCGGATGACTTGAATGATATACTTTCAGATATGATTAAGGGTGTCTAGGAGTTGCATGAACTTGGATATGTTCATAGAGATCTAAAGCCTGAAAATGTGATGCTCAGCCTCTGTCAATTAGAAGTTGTAGTTATCGATTTCAATAGAGCCTTAAGATAAGAGATTGTAACATTAGCAAAGGTTCTTGGGACATCAGGATACTTCCCAATAAAAGAGAAGTGGACAAATGGCTCTGTTTAGTGGGATGTATGGGCAGTTGCTGCAATCATATTAGAAAGTGACATGGAAAGCATGCCTTACTTTGGTACTAGCATGAAAAACATGAAAAATAATCAATAAGTTTGGCTTCTAAACATATATAGCAGGAAAATGTCTGCAATAAAATTAAGAAGCTTGTAGAGATGATAATCGTAAGAGCTCCAGCTTATCCAAGATAATCGCTGGAATACATACATGAATCAATCAAGAGAGCTAGATTCAAGAGGTACCAACCACAAAGATAAGCAGATAAATTTGTTTGAATTAAGTACACTAATAATCATTAAATATTAATTTAATACATAAAAAGCCTGCGTTTTCTCTACTAACCCCAATAAGACCCCAACTATACCCTACAAATCAAAGCATTTATAAACCTCACTAAGGGGTTTTGGGGTTTTGAATGTGTTAGGGAACTCTTCTACAAAAGCTTTTGGTCATTTGATCATTAATATGGTATTAGAACTAAATGATACATCCATTCTTGCTACAATGATTGCCTCGAGAATGGGCTAGGAGTCGAGAGAAAGACTTGTTTGATCTCAAATTGGACTCTATTTGTTAAATAAAAAAGGGATTTTATTTAGTCACTAATAAAAACTTCAGTAGTGCATTCTCGATGTTTTTCTCTCTGTAAGTTATAATAAGTCTTTGAATGAGGGAAAAAGTTTTATCCGCTCAATATAACTAACCAATAGAGTCTTAGAAATTAGAATTGACTCTAATCCTTTACAGTTAGTAGCTTAACTAACCAGAATATTGATGGATATAATGCCACATTGTACCTTTTTCATTTCTTTTCATTTTATTTTAAAAAGCCAATCTTTGATATTATTTTAATCCCAAAAACCAATTTACCAAGCCGATGCAATGGTGTTATTCTTATAATAGTATCAATACACAATTCAACAAAGGATTGTAAAACTTACTTGCTTAATTCTTATAAATTTACTCTAATAATTTTCCTAAACATCAGATAAAAAAACCTAATATATAGCTCATAAATAATAAAAAACTATAAAGTGTGAACTAAATCTCATTCTAATAATTCTTTCAATTTTTAATTCAAACTTAATAAACGTATTAAATCTTTAAATTTATCATTATAATTTTATATTTAAAATTATAATATTTATTATATTTCCTATTTTGAATGTATAAAAGAAAATCAATTTTTTTAAAAATAGATTTTTTATTGATTATTTTTATATAAAATTCAAATAATCTAATACTAACCAGAAATTTAGTATCGCTTTATTTAGTTATGATTATCCAATTTATGCAGCTATTGCAATCATAACCTCAGAAACCTTTAGTAGTTTATATAAAAAAGGATTTAGTTGGGTTCTATAAATTATTTTAGTTCTTATTATAATATGGTTAAGATTGATTACTGAGATTGTTTTGGAATCAAAACCCCAAAACTCTTATATGAGGTTTATAAGTGCTTTGATTTGTAGAGTATAGTTGGGGTCTTATTAAGGTTAGTAAAGAAATTAGGTGAAATTGCAAAATGAGAAATAGAAATTAGCGAAATATAGGGTCTACTTATGATGAGTAATATTTAGATTTACTGCTTAAGCTAAGGTATAGTAAAATTATTAATATAGACTAAGTCAAACCAGTACTGAAATATGCAGCTATAGCAAAGTTATTATGCAAGAGTGCCTCAACTGTTAGGTATAACTGCATGTAAGCTGTTTAGGATTTTAATTTTGGGACTTGAAAACATCCAATAAATAAATAAAAAGTTCACTCAGACCTATATTGACTACCTCTGTGACTCTAAGACTTTATAAAGTATTGGGCTCACTTTCCTCTTGACTAAAGGGCTGTCATGTTTCATCGCAAGTTTTCTGACATGCGTATCTCTCTTTAGACTATAGCTAATATTATAGAAGTAATGGTATTAATTTAAGACTGTCAACAGAGTGAAGAGAGTAATTGATTTTACAGTGCCATTTTATAGTAATAATTTAAACTTTATATATGATTAAATGCAGAGAGCTATTACTTATAACATCAAGTTCATTCACGCTGATGAAACAGTGTTTACATTCAACACTTTTATTAATAAGTCCTGGTATATAAATGTACGATAATATAGAAGTATATGACCAAAAAGTAAAGGTTGCCACTCACGCAATTTTAGCTGGTATTAGTGAAGATTAAGGTCTAGAAGCTTATGTTATTCATCCTCGCTCTATTAAAGCGAAAGTAGTACATAGAGTTCCTACATAAGCTGAGAAATAAATACGGGGGGGGGAAGTTTCCTGCACTGGTTTATGATAAAAAAAAATTTTAGGGAAGTTTCCTGCACTTATTTTAATTTTTTAATTTTTAATTTTTTTTTTATTAAATTAATCTTTTTAATAACTATCAACCAAATTCAGGACTAATTTCATAGTTATAATAATACTTTAATTTATTAATCAATATTCAATATCTCTCTTCAGATTCCAAAAACTCTGACATTTTTCATCTGATATTTGTAGGTTCTGTATCTTAAATATTATATTGCTTTACTATAGTAATTCCAAATATTGTATCCAATTGTTAGTGTAATTCTGATTCAATTTATCTTGTTCTTACCATGCCTATATAATGTTAGACTATATTTTCTTGAGCTATTTCAATGATGAAGAATATGCTCTTAATATTTAATGTGTCATAAAAATATTAAATTTGTTCATTTATGTAAAATTTATTAAATTTAACATAAAGAAAAAAACAGTGCAGGAAACTTCCCCCCCCCATAAATACAACGATTAAGAGATCATCCTGTTTGTTGACAACCTCTCAGTTTATAAGACTAAGGAGTCTCAGAAAGCTTACGAAGAATTAAACATTACTCCTGTTTACAACGTTCCTTATAGCCCATAATTTAATGGAATTGAATTTTACTCTGTATCATCTAATGCATGATTTACCAATCGACACAGTAGACTTAATACAAAGTAGTTGCAAGAGAGTGAATAAAGATAAGACTACGATATGTGCAAGGAAAGGAAGAATGAATGTTTATTAATAAGTTTTAGACTTAAATGAATGAAATAGTTCACATATTAAATGGACCCTTAAAAGGATTAGGCTTCTCTTTCTTTTCTTCTTCTTAAGGCTTGACATGCCCTAAGTTTCTTCTCTTGCTGCCATCTCCTGCATCTATGTTCATATCTTCTTGCTTTTAAACATCTATTTAAAGTCTCTTGCTGACTTAATGAACTGTCTGCTGTTTTCTATCTCTATGAACCTTAGCATGCTCTTTCATAAGATATATACCAATGCCAAATTTTCCTACAAAGTTATATGTCAAAGCTTACTTTTAAAGGTAAGATGCTTCTTAAGTTCCTCTAGCCAAGCTGAGCTTATTAGAATACCTTGCTTCTTCTAGTCTTTAGGAGAGATAGATTATCGTTTCTTATGATCTTCTTCAATTATTTCTCTGAGATACTCCTCTTTTATTGTACCAAGAACACCAAAAAGAAGTTCATCTCTGGCAGTTTATTAAAGAGTTGTTTCTTGGTAGGAAGGTAAACTACCACTTCCTTATCTTACATGGCATCCTCATATAGATTAGTGACATAAATCTCTGGGTAGTTTGGTATATCTATCAACTTTATTTCACTGTTTTTGAAGGCTTTCTTAACATCACAGAGTATCGCTTTTAAGAATGAAATTTTGGTACCTTCCATCGTTGGAAGGAATAAACCCACTATAGTATATGATTAAGTATATGTCACATGCTTACCATGCTAAGTGAGGTATCGATAGAGATCTTCCTTGCTTCTAAATCTTAAGATCATTTCTTAAGCTTCACCCACTAATGTACAACGTGCATGAAGTCTTATACGCTCTCTGCAAAAGTAAAGAAGCATATACAGAAGCATCATTTGAGCAATTATTTATGCAGGATATAGAAACTTAAGAATGAGTTCCAGCAAATAGAAAATCTAATACTCTTGAGTCATAAAGAGAACAGCAAGAAATACTCAAGAGACAGATGCGATATGAATCGATGAATCAACCAGGCGGTAATACAATTTTAGCATGCTTCTAAGCGAAGGCTATGAATATACCTGCATTAAATGCAGTTGATCTCAGCACTTGTATAGAAAACTTCTTGAATATAAAGGTGCCTGCAAAAGCAAAGCTTTTAGTAGTTGATGAGTATGCATACAAGCTGTATCCCTTCGGTTATCTCCTTAAGAACCAACAGTATTAAAACGAGTTTGCTATTGAATACATGGTTCTTAGAGAGGCCAAAAGAAATGATTGCAAGAATTTGCTTAAGTTTGATGGTGTCATATTAAGCTATGGTTTTATCGCACTAAGACTCAAGAAATTTGAAATGACTCTGAGAGACTATCTCTATCATAATCGATACCCCGATGATTTAAACGATATACTTTCAGATATGATAAAGGGTGTCAAGGAGTTGCATGAACTTGGGAATGTTCATAGAGATTTGAAGGCTGAAAATGTAATGCTGAATCTCTGCCCATTAGAAGTAGTTGTAATAGATTTCAATAGAGCTTTAAGATAAGAAATTGTTACTTTAGCATAGGTACTTGTGACTCCCGGATACTTCCCAATAGGAGAGAAGTGGACAAATGGTTCTGTCTAATGAGATGTTTTGGCAGTAGCTTCAATAATATTAGAAAGTGATATGGAAAGTAATTCTAACTTTTGTACTAAACATGAAAAGCAATCAATAAGTTTGGCTTAGAAATACATAAAGTAAGAAGATGTCTGCAAAGAAATTAAAAGCATAGCAGAGATGATAGTCGTGAAAGCTCTAAACTATCCTCGATAAAATTAGATGATATCCTTGACCCACTGGAGAGAGCATAGTTCAAAAGATACAATAAAGATAAACAGATAAAATTTGTATGATTTAAGTAAACTAAAGTTCATTAAATATTCATTAAATTAAGATAAAACCTGCATTATGTCTACTAACCCCATTAAGACCCCAACTATACCCTACAAATCAAAGCACTTATAAACCGCATTAAGGGTTTTTGGGGTTTTGAATGTATAAATTTGAAATAATAACAATAATTTCTTTTTTTACACAAAATACAACAATATTGTTTTTTTGAAACTAAAATTTAATATATAAAAATTTTAGCAATTCAAACATAATATTATATAAAATTAAGTTCTAAATATTTTTACTCTTGATCAATTTATCAATAAATTTGTATATTTTGCTTAAAAATGACATTCCTGAAATAGTTTCGAAGATTATTATAGAAGATTAAATTGAAATGAGAGTTAAAAGAGATTCAAATGCTCTATTGGTTGCGATTGTTTTTAATGTAACTTTCATTAAGAATCTGTATAACACTGGTAATATAAATTAGTATATTTTAATGTTTATTAAGTAGAAAGATAAAGGAGTTATAATCAACTTTTAGAAATTGATTTACAAAAATTTATTCAAACACTATTTATATCCATTTAGAGTTTAATTTTTTTTAAAAATTTATACCCCTAATTGAATTTGAAATTTTTTATGATGAACTACACTTAAATTTTAAATTATAAACCTTGAAAATTGTGTACTTTAAAACATAAATTAGAAATTTTCTTGATCATTAATAATTCTTGCTGAATTAGTATTGCGCATCAATAATTAAAGGTTAGTAATTTTTTAAATATATTTTCAATCATTTTTTTGTAAGACTATATTATTTGATTATAATTTTTTTAAAATTTCTTTTGCAAAAAAACATTAAAAATTACAATAAAATTTGTAACAATATAAGAATGAAATCTAATAATACTATACATAATTTATTATTTATGAATCAAAAATTTTATTAATACTTTGATTATTTTTGAGTTTTTAATAATAGACATCGATTAAACTGCTACTACATTTCCACTCACATTTGATATCTTTTATTTAAAAGCAAACTTTCCTTAGCATTATTAATTTATTTTTCATTAATTATAAAGCTATTGAAAAGTATTTTTAAAAAAGTGAAAAAACAAATAAAAATTTAAAGAATTCCTTTTCTAAAAAAAAAATTCTATATAATTTATTAAAATAGTAATAATAATATTTTATTTTAGTTTTTCATATTTGATTATTAAGATTGAATTTTTAATACAATTAGTATAATTGATTTTTATATTAATTATTAACTAATATGTTTTAATTAAGCCAAATTTTTTTCAAAAAAGTTTATATAATTACTAAAATAAAATTGAATTGAGAAAATAGATAAATATATAAATACTGATAAATTAGAAAGTTAATTGCTAGGTGATGTACTAATCTCACTTAGGACTTTATAATAGAGCTTTTTACTCAACTAAGGCTACTGAGGGCAAGTTGGTTGATGGGCGCAACCCATGAGGAGCCAGTCGGCGGGGTTCAATCTGTCAGCAACTACACTCCTCGAGTGGGCTGGATCCTAAGATTTCCCTGCATTAGATAAACTTTCCTGGCTTGAGTTCAGCTTCCTAGGTAATAGGGAGCAGTATGAGTGAACGCTTTGCCTTCAAAAGTGAAAAGACGAAAACCAATGAAGCCAACGATAAGGATTTTTCTCCCACACCGGGTTAGGTGCTGAAGCTACCACAGCGAAAGGACAAGGATTAAGTTTCCAATCAGTGGTGGGACCGGTAAGCGTTTTTCTCCACTCCCTGACACCGAATCCAGCCTGGAGCTCTGTTTCAGGTTTGTCTCTGGTCAGCATCTTGATTAAGGAGGAGACTCGGTGATATTGGAAGTGGTTTTTTCGGAGTTTTCTACTCCGTGACTGTAACATCAACTCACTCAGATACGTCACGACTAAGATTGATGGTTTAATTTTAGTATAAACTTGTGAATGATAAATCAATTTGATTCTTAAATCATTAAACCCACACATATAAATACTGATGACTAAATTTATTTATAATTAATTGTCTCGAATTTTTTGAGTTGCTAATTTTAATTTAGTGTTTAATTATTAACATAATCTGATAAATTTAAATTATCAATCTAGAATTCTAATATTCATTTATTAATATTAAAATTAATGAAATATCAAATGTTAAGAAATAAAATTCTTTAAACGCAAGCTATTTTAAAAGATTAAACAAATACATATTTGAAATTAAAATACATTAAATTCAATTTTATTTCATTATGAATTAGTATGATATTGGTAATTATAATTTTTATAGATATTTTAAAAAGACCTTTTATTATGGCTGATATTCTCAACATTTAATTAGTCTAGAAGGTGCTTGATTAAATGTTTATCCTGTAATAAGAATAGAGTTTGTTAATTAATTCTAAAAATTAACAATTACTTTATGTAATTGATACCTAGAATTCACAGGTAAAGCAACAAAATTATAAATAAACTACTTAGAAGTCTTGTTTTACTTTTGTATTCGCTTGTAGAGTAGGATAAGTTCCACAACTCAATGCACTTTGATAACTCAATAGGATTATCTTAGATTATGTAGTATTCCAGTTCTAACTGTTATTATAGGATAACTCCCTCCAATTTATGATTACGAAAGCGATTTACAAGACACTGATACAAAAATATTATATTAATTGATATTAAAAAGTTTATAAATTTGCTTATTTCAGAACATAAATTACAGTACTACAATAGGGAGATCATGAACTTAAACTTTTGAATTTAAATTTAATACAAAAAAATATTCTAAACCTAAAGAAATTTGTTAATATTTGTCAATTTTTTAGAATGGTATGGTAATATAAGTCGCTTTCGGTAGTTTAGTAAAACAATTTCAATTTTTTTAACAATTAGAATTTTAAGATAGATAACTTTTTATAACATAAGATTTATGCAAATATATAAAAATTTTAAGCAAGATATGCTATCGAACTAATTTATATATAAATAAAATCGAGTTTAATATAGTCTAATAAAAAGAAATATATGTTTTTATCTTTAAAAATAGCTTCCATTAAGATTTCTTAACATTTGATAATTCATTAATTTTAATATTAATAAATGACAATTAGAATTCTAGTCAGTAAGTTAAATTTATCTAATTATGTTAATTGTTAAATACTAAATTGAAATAAGAAAAGTAATAAAATTCGAGACAATTAATGAAATATAATTATTGCGATCTGTATTTATTTATTTTTCTATATTCTCAATTCAATTGTATTTTATTAATTATTTAAACTTAAGTACTAAACCCTTCGAAAATATTTATTATTGAAAATTATATTGTACCTGGGAAAATAAATTATTATATTAGTAATTAAAATAGTGGCAGTTAAATTTGTAGAAACCTAGATTATAAGGCTTTTGTTCATTCAAAATCAGCTGATATTTATGATTAGGTTCTAGTTTCTCGAATTTAAAAAACTAAATAAATCGAGTTTTTAATTTTGGTAAATATATTAAGCTAAATAAAAAAGAACCAAAAATTAAAATTCGATTTATTTAGTTTTTTAAATGCGAAAAACTAGAACCTAATCATGAATTTCAGCTGATTTTGAATGAACAAAAGCTATATAATCTAGGTTTCTACAAATTAAACTGCCTCTATTTTTTTAACTAATATAATAATTTATTTTTCCTAATCAAATTTATTCCTAAAATAATATTATTATCTTTAAAATTCATATTTAGTGTTTATATTCTGCCCAGAATGGTTTTTAAATAAACTTTTAAAGTGCATTCTTTAAGAATTTATATTAAGCGGTCCTTGCAGGCAGTATTTCTGGAGGCACATCTTAATATTAATATGGTGGATTATCAGCAGTATTAATTGACATTCCTGAGCCATATTATTTTTCGATGGGTGATCCAGTTACAAAGATTTGCACAATTATAGATAAAATTATTGTAAAAAATTGATAAAGACATTAATTGATAAATTTGATTTAAATAAATTTTGAGTTGAGTAAAATTCTATATATATAATTTTATGATAAATCTGACTAATTATAGGCAGCACTAACTATACTTATACATAATAATTTATTTTAATAAGAATTAGTAAATTTTAATTTTATTATATTTGCAAATATATAAATTTAAAATGTATCATCATGATAATATACATTTTTGCTTTTATTAAATCTATTGAAATATAATAGAGATAGATGTCTTTTTCTTAGTAATATTTGTACTTTATGTTAATGATAATAAATAAAATTATAAATTACAAAAATTTCAAATCATTATAGTAAATATTGATATACATAAAGAAATTTTATTCAATTAAAGCCAAATAAATCATTTTATTTAGGAACACATTTGAAAAAAAATCAATTTTAAAATACTAATAATATGCAGTTATTAATTTAATGGCGAGAAGGTTTTAAATAGAATATAATTATTCAATTTTTTACGCTTATAATTTTGGTTTAATTTATATCACTTAATTTTTTAATTCCATAAAATATATTAAATTCCTTTAAAAATATATACTTTCATTCAAAATGTCTCTGGAGTAATTTAAGCTTCAACAACCCTTATTTAATACACTTTTGCAGCATCTCCATATTACGAAAAAGTACCAGTAAATATTCCAAATATCCCTTAAGTCGCAGATATAACGACACTCAGAAAGTTAACTTTACCAACTGGAATATTGCCACTATACAATTATACTCTTGGAGATATTTATACAATTATATATAATATCCCACTATATATTTTTAAATCTGTAAAGATTCAAATAATATTGGAATATGAAATATGTTTTTTATATGTAAATATTGGAAGATAATAAATTAAGTCAAATTTTAATATATCCAATTAAGTGTCAATTAAGTAAATTAACCATAGTAAAGTATTTTAGATGTTTTAATTTATAATATAAAATTATTAAGTGTAGATAAAGAAAATGTTTGTTTTAATAAAAAATTTTAAGAGTAATTAACCCAAAATCAAAATAATATCTAAATCATATTTTGTCTAAATAAATATAATTATAGATTTAAAAATTGTAGGAAAATTAATGAATTTAAGCGAACATTTTGTTCTCATTAATTTATATAATTATATTTATTTTTTTTATTATCAAATTAACATTTTACTACATTTGTCTATTTAGGTAAAGTGAAAAACATAATGCTTAAAATGTAAAAAATTTAAGAGTATTAAAATTACTTATATGTTTTAATAGTTATTTTATTTTTAATTAAATTTAATTAGTAAATAATTCTAACTTTAATTATAATAGGTGCCAGTAATTAAGTATACTTGACATCTAATTGAGATTTGGGGAAAGACAATTATGTTCTTGTTACTATCAGTTTAGCCCTGATTCTTGGCATGATCTGTTTTTTTAAATATAAAATGATTTACCTGTGTGATTTGTGGCGGAGAACTTAAGATCTGTCATCAGACTATCAAAAAGGTAGCAAGCAAATCAATACTGTAAGTATATGTTTATGAAGATTACGAATGCAAGAAGTTTTCCTTTGAGAGATTCTGTTCGTTCCTTACATAAAAAAATTCTTCAAGAAGAGAATTGACCTTGTCCGCAGGGTTTTAATTAACTCGATATAAAAATGATACATATGTAGATTAAAAATAATTGCTTATAACAATAACTTCATACCCAATGATTGTAAAAATAGCGGTTGATTAAGAAAGTGAAAGATTAGGTTTAGCATAGCAAGTTCAACAATTGGATCCTTAATATCACTGAGAATAACAAAGCATCAAATTATTGAGCATATTCTTAATTTCAAATTAGAATAAACATACTCAATCTATAGGATTACTAAAAAATGTATAAAATAGTAGAACTAAAGTGATATAGTTTATATCTTAAGAAATTAAAATTATATCAAGGGATTAAATTATTGCTGATTTTTAGAGAAGGTTTTGAGAGAAATCGCTAAAGAATTTCATTCTAAAATATATTGATAGAATAGTTGTGATCAAAATTAATTTTTTGCCATTAAATAAGTTCTCAAAGATTGATATGGTGTTTCTTTTTGGCCTTATTCCATTTTGCTGATCTCAGTAAAAAAAGAATAAATCGATATTAAGACTTAATTAAAAGATTTTCTGGAACGGTTAGATAAGAAAATAACATTAATTATCTTAAAAGGATTAAATCTGAAGTTAACGACAATAATGGAATAAGGACATTGATATATTTTATATTAGATCTAGAAACATTTAATAAAAACATATTTTATTACATCATAATTGTATTTAATTAATTAATCACAAAAAAAACACTGGCAAATCTCAGACTTGTAAAAAATCATACTGGTACAAGAATCAGGGCTAAACTGTAGTTAAAAGTACATAACTGTAAGTACCCAATTCTTAATATGATGGAAGGGTTTACCTAATTACTGGCAGCTAATATAGTTAAAGTTTGAATTATTGATATTTTTAATTTAATATAAATTAAAATAGCTATCAGTTTTAATGAATTGAAAATTTTATCAATTCAAAACATTATATTATTAGTTTTTAAAATAAAAATCTAATTATCAATCAAAACCCCAAAACCCCTTAATGAGGTTTATAAGTGCTTTGATTTGTAGGGAATTTGTTAGGGGTTGGGGTTATTAATAGGTTTTAATGTGAAATTTATAGTAAATGTATTTAATTTAATCACTCAAAATGCATTTTGGATCATGTGGGAGAGGTCTGAAGTTTATTTTACTTAACCACAACTCTATCTTCTCTAATGTTATGTCTGATCTAGAGTTTGGTTTTAAGATTATTGATTCTGCCATTTATTTTAATGATTGAGATACTCTGGTTTTGTCTATAAATTACTTGATTCTTTACTTAGCATCTTTCTCACACCTTGTAGAGTAGTAATCATTCCGAGGCATATCGCACTCTATTATTATTGCTGCTAATGCCCACACATCCCATTGATAGTCTCCATCTCTCCAGTCTTCTCTTTCAGGATAATACCTGGAGTTCCCATAACACTTCCTAGCTTTGATACTTCTACCCTTAATGCTCTGTTGAAGTCAATAATTGTCACTCTTACAGGTGAGATGTTTATCATAATATTCTCAGGTTTCAAATCTCTATGAACAAAGTCTAACTTATGTAGCTCTTTTATACCTGATAAGGTTTAAGTTGCTATCAAAGCAAGCTACTTATGATTCCTTTGATCAGTAATAAAATCTCTGAGGGTCATTTCATAGAGTGGGAGTCTGAAAGCAACATGATCCTTGGCAAGGAGGACAGCATCTTGCTTGATTAAGTAACTACACTCTCTAAACTTTGCTTGAGTTAGTACTTGATAATCATTTGTGAACTCCATCTAATATTTATCATCACTTAAGAGATAGTTGAAGGGATACACCTTGTATGCATACTGATGATCATTGATAACTTTCTTATCAAAGGAGTCTTCTAATATAAGGTAGCTTTAAAGTGAAGTGTCTAGGTCAACTTAGGCAAGAACAGGAATCTTTTTATATTGAATTTTAATCATAATCTTTGTGATTTCAGATG
>ARYC01008532.1:0-10072 GCA_000711775.1 Oxytricha trifallax
AATGAATTTAATTAAGTATCAACTATTGAATGGTGATTAAAATAATTTGATATAGGTTCGATGATTTTGAGTAAGAAACTATGCAACCATTTGAGAGAGCGTAGAAAAAGGATTAAATAGCTTCAATGAAAGAAAGTGTTACAAGCAAAATATTTGAGAATCCAGTTCCACTTATGAATCTGACTGCAGTTAACTTGCATATATATTTTTATGCTTGAAAAGTTTTCCTTCAATAACAATATCTTTAAAAGCCAGTAAAATGTAGATTTAATAATTTTATTGATATGCACGTTCATAATATTAGTGATATTACAGGGGCTTACCCAAGATGGATGGGACTCGCTTAAGTTGCAAACCCAAACATCCTTTAACTTGGAGACACTGGTTCCTTTATAGCCTATGGAGTAAGTAAACCAAAATTTCTTATCATAAACCTCTAACTCTCATCAAATTATAATACCAATAATACTCTCTTTATAGGACTAAAAACTTGAGAGAGACATTGGAGTAGCCAATGGTTTCCCCACAGACTTAATGACAAAAGATGACGCTATAGTATCTCGAGACCTCTTAGATATCTTCGATTTGGGACTTGGGGACTAAATCCTTATTAAGTATGATTTCTTAAGTTTTTTGCCTGGCCAGATTCAAACTTATCAATCTATCATATTTGAAGACATTAAGTAAGAAGATAAAATCAACAATAGAACAAGAGGATAACTCTTTTTAATTGCGTTAAATGTCAACCCAAACATTAAATATGGAGAAGTTAAGTAGCTAATGTAGCGAAGCTTTGGAATTTAGTTTGATTAAGTAACTGGAAATGTTGGACTTATAATGGGTTATACTGATTAAACTCCATTCTCAATCATGTTAGATGACTTGTTCTCCCAGCTTTCAAAAGAAGATTTCATTCTTGAGAAGAACTATACTGTCATAGCTGTAATTCTTCAAACTATATCTAATAAATTCTTTATAGGAGGTGGACAATACCTTTGGTAAATGGCCGAGAGCTTTTGGCAATGCGATATTCTCGATTCAACTTATTTGATTGATAATACACTTGAAATGCTATATGAAAACACTAAAAACTTCATTCTTAGGACTAATAACAATTTCTAGCTGGTGTTTTAGACCACTAATTTCTACAATTTAATGAAAGTTATGGCTTAAAATGTTAGCATAAGCGAATATGCTATGATGGTAAATTTGTAAGTCGAGGACAGAATGCGAAAATATTCTCAAAATGATGGTGCTGAAATTATGGATGCTATTAAACTATATAGCATATCTTTTATAATCATCTTTTATATTGTAACATTCTGAATTACATGTGATTTGTAAATTTGTGAAATTTCCAATTAAAATTATTCAAAAAGTTTATCAAAGCATACTAGCATAAAGCTGTCTTTGAAACATCCTCAGGAATAATGATGATCAGAGAAAAAACTAAGAATATTGATACTATGAAAGCTATGCTTTCCAGTCTCTTCATAAACATTATTCTGTTTATTTTTGTGCTAGCTTTCATCCTCAATCAATCTCTGGTCCAATCTGTAAGCACTGTTTTCTAGAAAGCATTGACTGCTTTAGAAATCAAATTTTATCATTATAATTGATGATTTATAATTCATTATAGGATGTTGAGGAAAGAACTTATGAATTCGCTATGTTGAGAACCCTAGGTTACAGGAAGAATTAATTAGTGTAACTTCTCTCTTTTTAGACACTCTTTTTCTCAATTCCAGGCATGATATTTGGATTTATAGTTATGACTTTAATCCTCTACACACTCAAGCTAGTCATTTAAACTTATTACTTAGAATTATCTTAAATGCAGCATGAAAAAGCATTTAGGAAATTTAGAAATGATTTTATTTTATATTTATGATGCTACTAAGTTCTCAATATATCAAGAAATCGATACTGCTACTATTTTGGTAGCTGTTCTAATGGGATTAGTAGCACCATTAGTTGCTAATTATGTACCGGCAAGATAAGCAATAATAAAACATAAATTAATCTCTATACAAATAGTTATTAAATGATTATAATTACATAGAATTATTCTTATTTAGAATCATAATTTATAATAGGAAATTGATAAATTTTAATTAATTATTTATTGTTAAAATGAAAAACTTTTAAGATGAAGACGGAACCATGTTGTATTCACCATAATTTTGTAAGTTACATTTATGATATCTATAATATTTTTAATACTCTTCTAGCAATACTTTGAATCAGTGATGGTGAAAGACAGAGACTTCAGCAAGGAACAGAAAAGCACTGGTTAGGGAATTTTATTCATGCTGATGGAGACGTCTACGAGGGATACTGGAAAAATAACAAAGCTGTTCAAGAACTTCCATTTTCTATAAATTTAAAAAGTATTAGTATTGTTATTAATCTTATTGCTAATACCATCTTTTTCTCATTATTTTTCATAAATGTCAAAATCCCTAAGAGACTCCTTAGATGTATATCGTAAAACAATCGATGATTTCACTGTGACTATGACAAAACTAGAAAACATTGGCATTTCACCAATTTAAATGTTAGTCGGATTAATGCTCACAGTATTTGGTTTCATAGTTTACTATTTTATTCCTTCCTTATTTTTATATTAATCGTAAAATTTCTAATGATTTCTAATTAATCATGAATTGAGTTTATATGATTGAGTATATTTTTCCTTAACCACTGAATAAAAAAAGCTACCAAATTATTATTATTATAATTTTTTTTATAATCCTCTTTGTTAGCAATGGATTTCGATCTATTTTTCTTGTTAATACTGCTCGTACTATTTACTATGGTAATTGGTATGTCTATGATAACTCAAAGTTTCGTGGCTCCACTTGAAAAATCTGTACTCTGGTTTATTATGCTAATCAGACCAGAAGATAGAAAATTGAAGCCAATTGTTGATAAAAATATGCGCTCACATAAAACCAGAAACATGAAAACTTCAATGATGTTTGAAATATTAACTCATTTTAATTAAATAAAGTACTCTCTAGCCTTTATAATCGTTTCAATAAGTTTAATAAACTTATTTATTATTTGATAAACATTTAAATATTATAGATGTTCACAATGACCGTTTGTTTCTTGATGTATTCAAGCACAAGTTTCGCAGAACTAGAATACATGATCTTTTCCCTTACTGGTGCAATTATAGGTGCAGATTTAGCCCTATTCAGATCTAATTCCCTTGGTGGAATGCCCATATCTCTAGATGAGAAAACTTTGAACGAATATTTTAATTAAAATATGTATGATCCAATTCAGAACCCATCAGGACTGATCACTGACTATTCTTATTAAGCATAGACAGTTAATGAAGTACTCGTTGACCCTAGCAACAGCGACAAGCTCGATATTTATATTGGGATGAGAGGGTAGTCCTAATGTAAGGTAAAGCTCTATGCTATGCCAAGAGATCATCTGGAAGTTTAAGGGACCGAGTATTTCTACCCAACATAGGTTTGGGATTAATTTATAATTTAAAAAAAATAAAACTTGACTCCTATTGATTGGAATTCCCCATTTTTAATTTAATTTAATAAAAGGGATGGATCAGGAACAATGAACAAAACCTATTCTTAAAACTAAATGATGGAGTTACTCTATGATTTAGGTGATATAAGTACAAAAGCTGAAATTAGTGATAGAATAGGCTTAAACTCATAAACTAATGGATTCTAAAATTCTTAGTTATTCGAATCTACTACAATAAATATAGTTATTCCAGAGGCTTTTGTAGGTTTATTACCAATTCAAGCGGGTGAAGATATTATCCTTTGCTTAAGCGAAAAGTTTTGTACTGATCCATATAGAGCCAAGATAAATCTAAAACTACTAAGATTAAAAATTTCATCAAAATTTACAGTTATAACTATAAATCAAGTTTAGTTGGCACTATAAAACGTATTCCAGGGCTTTTTGACGTTTCAGGATACACTCCAGCCGCATTTATAGAGCCTGGCTGTATCATTTCATTCCCTTAAATGCAATTCTTAATTTCACAATTCACTTCATAATCTATTAAAGCCAAACAAAACTATGAGAAATATATGGCTACATAACCACAAGGCAGCAGCTATTAGATTCCTAAGAAAGCTGTTTATGTTTAAGTTAAAGAAGATGCTAGTACTAAAGATATCAATAAGCTTAAGAATACCATAATAAATTTGATATATAGTAAAATACTGATAAATTCTTTTATAATCCTATATTAGAAATTCAGATTCTTTTACTATTAAAGTTAACATTTAATAATATAAAATTTCATAGTAAAGATTGCTGGTGAGACTAATGTATTCGCTTTTGACGTGAGATAATTCAACAAATCCCTTTAAGAATATCTAGTCCTACTCTACTTAATTAGTGGCATTATTTCAACGATTCTCTTTATTTTGACATTCTTCCAATTGATTGTCAGTATTTCAAGCAATATCAGAGACGATGAATGGGAACTTGGAGTTTTAAGGTAAATTATAAATCTATTTATCAATCAATTTTTAATATAGGGCAATTGGCTTGAAAAAGAATGATATCATGAAATTAACACTTTACGAATCGATAGCTGGTATATTAAGTTCTACATTTCTGGGTTTCGTAATTGGCGTGATTAGTGCAACTGCCATGACTGCCTTGTTTATGGCAATCGTGGAACTTCCTTTCAAGCTTTTGGTAAGTTTTCCTCACTTATAGATATCAAATTGAATATCATTTTTACGATTATTAACTCTCTATGTTATATAGCTTTCTTACTCATCAATAATGCTGATGATTGGAATGACAGTAGTTACCATAACACTTGGAACATACATGGGAGTCAAATAAATCAATGGTAAATCTATCACAAGTGCTCTTAAAGGCTTGTGAAAGAAATACACTTCAATAAACAAAAATAATATTTATTTAAAGTAAAGTAAATACATAAAGTTGTGAATATAATTATGAAGAAAACTATTTATTTGATTATTAATTCATTTATATTTCTCAAATTTATATTAAAAAAGGGTTAAATTTTATTGAAATTTTATAAAATCTTAAAATAAATATTAATATATAAATCATAATGGGTTAATGCTACTCATGCCTTGATTAAATGTTCCATCCCAATAGAAGCAACAATCAAAGAGGGATTTAAAGAAGAAATAAATAAAATAATACAAATACAAATATTCTCAGTGAAAGCACTTTAAATACGACTGTTGGAGGAGGCAAAAATAATAAAACGCCGCCTAAGTAAAAAAAGCAAAGTAAGTAATAAAACTCTTGATTGTAGGGATTAAATGAAATTATAAATTCAAAATGTATCCACGATATTATCATGATTCTCATTATAAATTTATTAAATAATTCTTCTTAACAAATCCATAATTGTTAGGCTAAGTTTTATCATACTTTATATAGGTAAAAAAAATGCAAAACAAGCTCTAAATCACTACACTTCATAAATAAATAAAGACGATTTCCGAATCTTAAAAGTTATCGGCAGAGGGTCTTTTGGGAAAGTATATTTGGTCTAAAAAACTGACACTCTGAAATTCTATGCTATGAAAACATTGAAAAAAGAAATTACACAAACTTAGCCTCAATTTTAAAGCACTAAAGGTTAGTTTTAGTTTCTTACGTTACTTTAGTTGATATCAATAAAAATACATAAGATTTTTCAATTTTAATCATGTAAATATAGCTGAAAGGCAGATAATGGAGAAAATCAATCATCCGTTTATTGTAAAATTGCACTATGCATTTTAGACTCCTAAGAAACTTTATTTTGTAATGGATTTTCTGAATGGAGGGGAATTATTCCATCATATTAAAATGGAAGGAAGGTTCAGTGAAGCTAGGACTTAATTTTACACTGCAGAAATATTTTTGGCTTTGGAATGCTTTAAAATTTTAATTTACTCCCTTTATAGAAATCACTATTTAATTTCCATTATATGATACTTTTCTTTAAGATAAACCTTTTTATTCACAAAAAAAGAATGCCTTCACTAGAATGACATAATATATCGAGACTTAAAACCAGAGAATGTGTTGTTAGATTCAGAAGGCCACATAAAAATTACTGACTTTGGATTGAGTAAATAAAATGTTATTGGGAATCATAACACTTACACTTTTTGTGGTACCCCTGAATATCTCGCACCAGAAATCATAAAAGGAAAGGGTCATAATAAATCAGCTGACTGGTGGAGTCTTGTAAGTATGACTTTTTACTCATAATTTTTGGAATTTATTTTAACTTTCTTAACATAGGGACTAATGGTTTATGAGATGTTAAGTGGAATAAACCCATTTAAAGTTCGAAATAAGAATAAATTTGAAAAGTTGTAAATGATAACCGAGGAGGAAATCATTATGATGCCTTAATTTTCAGATGTTGCTAAATCCTTTTTAGAAGGTCTCCTTTAGAAAAAGGTAATTAAATATTTATTATTAACTTCAGTGCTCATTTTAAACTCATATTTATAGCCAAAAGACAGATTGGGATTTAGCAGCTCAAATGAAATAAAAGAGCATTAATTTTTTTAAAGTATAGATTGGGAATAGCTTGAGAAGAAATTAATCAAACCCCCTTTTAAGCCAAGAGTCAATGGAGAGGAAGACACTTAAAATATCGATATGGTAAGGTCAATCAATGATTTAGATAAAGTATTTATATTCATTTCATATAGGTATTTACCAGAGAGAAACCTCAGGAGACTCCAGATGACAGTAGCCTCAAACATATCAAGGGACTGAAATTCGAGGAT
This sequence comes from Oxytricha trifallax, assembly GCA_000711775.1. Classification (NCBI taxonomy): domain Eukaryota; phylum Ciliophora; class Spirotrichea; order Sporadotrichida; family Oxytrichidae; genus Oxytricha; species Oxytricha trifallax. The sequence goes on from ARYC01008532.1 coordinate 6,780, forward strand.
TTTACTTATGAAAAAGAAAATAGTTAATTAATGATAGATGAGTCTACTTTTTGATATTAAATTTGAAATTTCCGATTATTATCAAAATCTAATAATATATCATAATCCTTATTAAATAATCTTTCATTAATTTTGTAAAATTACTAAACAAAATTTTAAGACAAAAATTATCCTTATAAAATTTTACTATTCTACTTTTTTATCGTCAAATCTTTTGACAGATTTATTATAATAAAGATGCTAAAAATTTAAGCTCAATGACAAAGAAAAACTTCGAAAAGAGTAAATTAATCTAATCTTGCCTCCTTCGTGGCAACTCCCTGAATAAAAAAGAGCATCGTCGTAGTCAATCAACAACATCTGAGAATAATTATCCCTCTAATTAACCTTAAATATTGGGAGGGCAAACTATATCAAGTGGGACTGGTGCCAGTGGGGCTCAAAATAACAATAAAATTATAATCAACCAATAGCATTACTTTACTGATTCTATAAAAATTTACTAGAATAATGGAACAGAGGTTGGGGCTAATATAGGAATAAATAGCAAATTCTAACCCTAAATTACTTAGAGCAATAATATTTCAAGTTTGCCTATGCCTACTGTTTAAAATTGTTTTTGTGCATAAAAAGCAATGATATAATTATAATGGTTATAATTTTTACTGCTGCATCAACTAATCAATTTGTCCCTTCTCAATTGATTTAAGCGAACAATTTTACCCAACCCTAGACCTCCCGTCAAAATTCAATGGAATCTGCAAATAAGAGGGCAGGTAAAGTGAAAAAGAGATAAATAAAATCTAAACAGTAAGCTCAAACCCTCTTCACATAAAGCGTTGCTTTTTAAAATCAATAACAGTCAAGCATTAATAACGGGATATAAGGGTACGACTAGCACAATATTTTGAATAAATTAGTAGCTCAACAGCCTCTCAGTAGTTAAAGATATATTTCAGCGAAACGTGGTGCTGCTCAAACATCTCTTGGGTTTACTAATAGTAGTGGAGTATCTATTGGTGCTGGAAATGGAAGTTTAGGTGGGCACTAATCTACAAAGAACTTCATTATGATTTAATAGCAACTCTAAAATCAATAAGTACGTTTAGGGACAGCAGCTCCAGGAGGGTTTACCACAAACAATTAAGATTAACTTCAACACTTATTCCCTTAAAACTAGACTGATTAAGTTAATTTTTCTAATAAAAAGGCAAAGAACTCCCACATGAGCTTAAGTGTGAGTAAGAATCTCTATCGAAGTGGAGCAAGTCGAGGAAATTAAACAACCATTGGTTCTGGAAACAGTGTTAACATAGCAAATGTATTTTAACAGCACAACTAAACTTCATCTACTAATGGATTCGCTAAAATTTCTTAAACTCAAGCAAACTCGCTAACTTCAACACCCTCAAAGTACAAAGCCAATAAATAGAATAATATGATCATGAGACTTGCTTAACAGAAAATTATGTAAATGTAAATACAATAGTAAAATAATGTTGATACTAGCTGAAACTATACTAATTAGTGTTATATTCATTTTAAATTCCTTCATAAGTCTCAATATTTTATAATTATTCAGCTTATTCAACAAGAAATGCAAAATTATTAGTAATTGTTTTCATTTGAAATCTGATAAACAAGTTGCGGATAAATTTGAAATAAAAAATCATAAATATTTTAAAATGGAGGAGGAAATTTAAATTTTACTAAACAACATGAAGCTTCTAGATATTGATCTAGAATAATTGCAAAAGACTCATCGCGTACCAATATCTTCATAAATGTTTGCAAAATCAAACCCAAAGGGTATGGCTCTGCTAGTTCACTCTCTGCTAGTCCAGTTTAATGTAGAGGAATACACTTCTAAGTTTATAATAAATTGTGTTATATTTACAAATCTTTTTCTATTTAACTATAGTATATGTTGGTTCCCTTATACAATGGTTGAGTTAAAAGAATTCAAATCGATAGCTCTAGAAATATGCTAAGAGTTGATCTTAAAAGGGCACCTATAGCCAAATATAATTACAAAATCAGTGCTTGAAACAGCTAGTGGGGTAAAACTGTGGCAAGCTTTGAGAAATCTCAGCGACTACTTAATGATGTTTAAGTTGACTTAAAGTGGCTAGCTTAGCAAAGCAGAAATTAAGGAGCTTCCTGTTTTCATATAGAATGCTCTCTAATTGAGCGAAAATGAAGAGAGTGGATTAAGCTCTTAATATCAAAGTGTCATGTAAAGTAAAATGAGTGGGGTTAACTCTGATGAAAATTTCAATCCCAATCTAAGTAAAATGACCAGTGCAAGTTAAATTCAGACTGGGATAATTAACAAGCAAGGAACTAATTTGGAAATCATCCCATAAAACTGCAATTCTAAAATGTTAAAAAGGAACATAAGAGCAGCTTAAGTTCATACTCACCAATAAATGAATGAATTTACAATAAAATCGCAGCAAATCGATTAGTAATAGAAGCAATGGATAGAGTTTTCTCTCAGACTTAATGATGAATATTTGAAAGTTAAAAATGAGACTCAAGATCTCAAAAAGCAAGCACATAAACTCGGATTGTTATCAGAGGATGGATTTGGATTCAGTGAGCTATCAAAAGATTTATAAAGTCAAGGTATGGCTTGCCTAGATAAAATACCATAAATTTAAGAGATCAGACAGATGACTCAGAACATTATTGAAAACGATATCTTGGCTCGTAATAATCTAGAAAGCAACGTACATTCCCTTCTGAATGATCAATCTCAAATAAATCAAAGTCAAACAACTCCTAAATCTTTAGTCCTGGATTAAAACACTTTACTTTCTAAAGTGGAAGAAAACGATGAGAAAGAGCAGCTAAGAGAGCAATTTAAATATAGTTACTCGAAGGATGTACTCTCTGTAAACCGTTTGATGGATCATGCTCTTGAATAAATTACCAGTTTCAATGATAAAAGTGAGAAGAACAGTTCAAAGAGGATTGAAGGACAGAGAGATTTCAAAGATTAATTAGATTGGTTAATTGAGTAGCACAAGAGAAATGTTGATTAGTTGAAGGAAACTATTAATGTGATGCAGCAATGAATATTTAACAGAAATATTTTAATGAGGAAAACTGTAATATTTCTTGAGTTTAATATTTTTAATTATTTTATAATTCATAAATTCAATTCTAAATCTTGATTTTAAAATGTCATATTAATAAATTTTTTAAAAACATTGAATATTTTTGAATTTAATTTAAGAAAAAAGGCAATATTTTACTTTAAAATCAAATAAGTAAATCATATATACTTA
>ARYC01008535.1:0-18427 GCA_000711775.1 Oxytricha trifallax
TAGGCATTTTTTTATTTAAGACCTTGATTTTTAATTTTTATTTACACGCTAATCCTATATTATATTTAATGTTATTTCAATAAATTTGGAAAAAATTATTTATATAAAATATGCAACTCTAAATTTTTATATTCCATCTTAAGATTAATTAAGACATCCTATTATGAATTATGTTTAGATTATAATTATTTGTACTATTATGACTCAAAGTACATTAAAACTTAAAAGTCTTTATATTCATATTTAAATTTAAATATTTCCAAATTTATTTAAATCACTAAACATAATGGAGGACTTGCCACTCAATGGTAATTGAAGATCTAGGTCTTAAATATAGAAGTGGCTTAATTTTTGTCAAAATCACGCAAAACACAGTTGAATTAGAATATAATGATGTCAAGAATATAACGGAATATCTTGCTAGAATTAATTTATAACACTAAGCAAGTTACTTAAGTCAAATAGAAATATTATTATTATTATTTAATGCTTTTACATATTTAATACTGAGGATTAAACCAACCAGATATATATGATCATTTTTTTTTGCTCTTTCTTCCCTTTCTAGCTACCATTAGTATCCTATATTGAAGGCCAGGTTTTTGTTTTGGCTCACAGAGTTTTTATTACCCACATGGATGGTTAGTATCTTAAAGATTGTCTCCTTCACAATCATGCGTGGGGTCGCATAGGATCACGTGGAACTATGCTTCGTGACTGTGCCTTAACTTCTTTATATTCAACCATTCAGGATATATGCTGATCTTTTATATCATGATGGGTTTTTAGGTATAGAGCTTTAAATTTAGGTAAAAGTCCAAATGGAAATATCAATGAAAGTATTTGGTAAAAGATTCAAATTTGCTGAAAACCATTTAATTTTTTGATATTGGTTTTTTGATTTTGGTAAATTTATAAATGAAGTAGAGAAAAATTTACAAAGCTATAAAGCTACAGTTAAGTTTTATAAATATAAGTAAAAAATACCTTGTTTAATTTTAAAATAAAAAGTATATAATAAAATCATAAAAAAAGTCTCAATAACATTCCAGTATGATGCGATTCTCAGCAGATAATTTCCATATTCCCAACATTACAATAAAATGAACTTTCCTAAGTGAAAGTAAAGCTTTCATATAGCATTTCACCTGCAAAGGATGAAAATTAGAAGGAACAGTAGAGTATACACGCTGAAGAGTCTTATTTTGCAAGTATAAACAAACCAAAATTTTATGAACTCTAGGTTTTATCTCTTACAATAATATTGACAATCTAAGGTAATGCTTGCGAATCTTAAAGAAGTAGATTAGATGATGTTTACACATTTTTAATAATTGAACTAAAATTGGGCCTCTGAATAAGAGTATGACACTAGAACAAATTATATAGTCATTTTCAATAAATATAGCATGGTCATTATTACCATTTTTGCACTTCTCCTAAATTGTCTTGGGCCGAACTTTTCCCAGTCAACATGCATCTTTTTCGAATTCATACTTCTTACAAACACCCTAAAATACCTATTCTTGTCATTAAGATCTCGCTCTTAACAAATATAAAATTCTCGTTGGGGAATCTTCAAAGCACACAAATTTAAAGGTACTTAATTTTTATTATAAATTTTTTGAGTGAAAATTTTAGACATTAAATTTTAAGTTTTTCATTTTATCCGTTGATTGTCACGAAAATTTTTGATATAAGAGTAAAAAAGATCAATATATTGGAGCTCCGAAAGAGATTTAAAAATTGGTAGAAAATTCTGAATTAAGGGAGTAAATATTTAACAGAAGTAATTTTATCCTTAGCCATCATCTGTAAATTGGCTTTAGAAATGAGTTGTGCGAGCTCTTCAATATTTCCTTGATTGTTTATGAATTGCTCTTTATATTTTAAGTATATTTATTTAGAATTAGAATTCCATATAGAGAATTTTATAATTTATCATATAATAATTAAAAAAATGGGCAAGAAAAAAAATTATTAAAATGTTTGATTCTACAGAGATTATGAAAAGTACCTAATTGAAATAATAGTTACATTCAAAGAAGCTCTATGAACTCGCATCTCAGCAACAAAACTAGGAATCGAACTAGAGAAAAGAAAATAAGTTATACAAATCGAAGAGAGTATGCATCTAATGTTTGCAGGAGTTCAGCTGTAGTAACGACGGAGAAAAATATGGGATAAACAACAACAAAAAAGATCATGAGATAAAAAGAGCATAGATTCTATCAATAAGATGGGAATATTTAGGAGTCTTAAATATCCCAAAATAGTCACTCATGTGTAAAAAAGGCTTTGAACTTATAACTGTGAAATAAAAAGTTTATAGTCTAGCCTATAAAATCTTACGAACCCAATGATGTATGAGGGGGACTTCAAGAACTTGAGAATGTGTGATCAAATTTACGGACGCCTGCCTCAATCTAATGGTAGTTTATACGAGTTTGTATTGATAGATTTTCTATGGAGACTTAGGCAAGACTTACCGTATAATCGATGAATGATTTAGAGATTTTGGAAATGTCTATCGAATTTATTCAGGGAAATTTATTCATAGTTATATAATAATGAATCAGAGAAAGAAACTAACTTGACAATCTAAATTAAAACATGGAAATAAGGAGGTATATCATGGGGAGTGGATTAAAATCACAAAATAGAGTTCATTTCTCTTAGTAAGTATATATCCTTTATACTGTAATAGATTATGCTAGGTTAGGAGGAAGGGTTATATTACAGACCACATCGTGCAGTTCCATCAAGCAAAACTACCTTATCGAAACAATAAAAGGGCACTCTGAGAAGCTAATCTACGGCTTCATCTAGACTAACGCACCTGACAGATTAATATGTAAAATCTTCCCACAAAAGAATAATAAAGGAAAAGTCTTTCATTTGTAACATAACTTTATTCGATCCATCATCTACAACTGTATTTGTTCTTAAAGTTATGACTGTGATGTTTTATTAATTTTCTAATAAGTTCAAAGTTAAATCAAAATGAATATTAATTTTAAGATTTCTTATACGAGTTAGTATTGTAAAATTTCAAATAGGGGTGGAAAATCTGTTCATCCATACATACCTTGATGAAATTAGTTACAAAATGCAATGATAGATGTATCATTCAGTTTCACAATATTTGAATGAACAACTATGGTCAATTATTATTGGCATGTTCACAATATACTTTTCCAGAAGTAATATGATGAGCACCTTACAACTTGCCTGATATATTTAGAGGAGGTTCAACATCTTGATTTAATTATAAATTGATTTTAATGGAATTTTTTAACTCTAATTTACATTTAAACATACAGTAAGATCGGAAATAGTCCTAATATTAAAATCAGCAAAGTATAGAATAATACAATCTGAATAAGTATTTGATGATGATTTAAAATGATGTATTTAATTTAAGGTTTATCTACAGTAATAACTGTTTGCCTAAAAAAAAATTAAGAATATATTGAAGAATACATAATCTAAATTATTACCTTATATTTACACCATTAAACAATATTTAATTATAATGAACTTAAAATTTTAACAAAAAATTATAAAAAGGTACTCTAATAAATAACCTTTTTATTTCATTAAAATCTGATTTAATACAACAATTAAAATAAAAAAATATTGATAACTTTTTTATTTATAATTAATATGTCTAATTAGTAATTAATATTTTATTAAAATAAATATACGTATTTGGAAAATTTAATGTTAACTAATAAATTACATTTTGATATAAATATGCTTATAAAAATTATTAACAATATTACTATTATTTTCTACCAATCCCCAGTCCAGCTTCATTCTCCAGCTCACCTCATCAGCTTTTCAAATAGTCTATCGCTTCCAGTCAGGCTTTTACCCTTTATTACTCGCATGCATCAATCAAACACATCTCAGAGCTTTCCTAGTGTAAGATAGCTTTAACGTTAATATAGCAACTAGGTTATGTTGTAAGCGTGAAGAACCTACCTCAATTAACGTTAAAGCTATCTACATTAGGAAAGCACTGGGATCTGTTTGATTGATGCCTGTGAATAATAGAGTGTTAAGACCTGACTGGAAGCATTAAACTATTTGAAAAGCTTATGAGGTGAGTAGAGAAGGATGCTACATTGGGGAGTGACACTAAAATAATAGTAATATTGTTAATAAATTTGTTGGTATGGCTCATCTAGATTTGAGATATTAAATTGAATAAAATGGAAAACAATCAATTATTATAATATCATAATTTAAAATTATTAAAAATCAAATTGTTTTAATAATACGATGTATTATTTTAAATTTTAAATAATAATTTTGTATAAAATTTTAAATAATAACCGTAATTTCGTTTTAAAAATCAAGATAAAAGGATGATGATAATGTAAACTGAGGACAAAGTCTTTGATCAAAGTGGCATATATATTAAATATAGGTTTAAATTAATTTTTAATATATAATATAAAATATTTTGATTATCTTGAATACATAAATTATATTTATTTCATATAACATTTATAATCTGTCCTATCTGTGATATACACAATTGCAAACAATTAACAATATTACTATTGTTTTACCACCACTCCCCAATCGAGCCTCCTTCTCCAGCTCACCTCATTAGCTTTTCACATAATTCATTGCTTCAAGGCGGGTCTTTACACTCTATTATTCACATGCATCAATCAAACACATCTTAGTGCTTTCCTAATGTTGGATCACTCTAACGTTTATATCACATGGAAGTTAGCAACAACTACGATTATCTCCATGTGATATAAACTTTAGAGTGAGGTCTTACACAGGAATATATATATATGAATTAAGACCCGCCAAGAGCATGATTTAGATATTAGCTGGATTGGAAGTGAAATTAAAACAATAGTAATACTTGTTAATTGTATAAATATATAAGTTAATTAATAATAAGATAATGAAATATATTAAAAAAAGTGTTTGAATAAAAAACTTTCAAATATTAAATATATAAAATAATTAAATACGTCGAATATATATCAAGAAAATAGCCATGGTCCTCTTACTCATTATGAATCTGGTTATCTCAAAATGATTATAAATAAAATTGAAATATTCTAAGAATATATAAATAAATTTTCAATAGTTTATAATTTTAATTAAATTATTTTATGAATATTAAATTCTATATTTTAATGAGTAAAATATTTACACAATAAATCAACCAAAAAACTAATAATAATATTACTATTATTTTGCTTGCAGTCCCCAATCCAGCCTTCTTCTACTGCTCATCTTATTAGCTTTTCACATGATTCATTGCTTCCAGTCAGGCTTTTATGCTTTATTATTAACATGCATCAATTAAGCATATCTCAGTGCTATCCTGATGTTGGATCACTCTGACGTTAATACCGTAACCATAATCATCTATCTTTTGTATTAACGTTAGGGTGATCCAACATCAGGATAGCACTGAGATATGCTTAATTGATGCATGTGAATAATAGAGCGTAAAGGCTTGGCTAGAAGCAATGAATTTTGTGAAAAGCTAATTAGGTGAGCTGGAGAAGGAGGCTGGATTGGGAAGTGGTGGTAAAACAATAGTAATATTATTAATAGTTTTTGTTTATACAAAAAATACAATTCTAAATAAAGTATTTTTATTATTAACTATAAGTATTAATTTTTTATAGGATATATTATTAATTTAATAACAATATTTTGTAATAAATTTGAATAAAATCTATCCATATCCTCGTTTTAAATAAATAAAGAGGGATATAGAAAAATGATTTGATGATCATGTAAATGAGGACATCATATTTTAATAATTTGCCAATTATGTTTAAAAAAAGTTTAAATTTAATTTTATTAATAAATTATAAACAAAAATTATTAAGCTTTTTATACATTTATTCAATTAATAATTTATATTTTATAACATCTGTAATCAATCAAATCTGCGATTGAAAATAATAATAATAATACTATTATTTTACTACCACTGCCCAATCCAGCATCCTCACACGGCTTCCTGCTGTGGCACCCTCTTACTTTTGCTCACATAATTCATTGCTTCCAGTCAGGCCTTTACGCTTTATTATTCACATGGATTAAGCAGACATATCCAAGTGCTTTCCTAATGTTGGATCACTCTAACGTTAATATATTGTAAACGTGATGTCCTAGTTATATTAACGTTAGAGTGATCCAGTATTAGGAAAGCACTAAGATGTGCTGATTAATCCATGTAATAATAAAGCATAAAGCCTGACTGGAAGCAATGAATTATGAGAAAAGCTAATGAGGTAAGCAGAAGAAGGAGGCTGGATTGGGCAGTGGTAGTAAAAAAATAGTATTATTATTATGTTTTATAAGTAGCAATTTGCAACTTTTATATTAGATGTTGAATTTTAATTATAAATATAAAGATAATTCAATTGTATAATCTAGATGTATAATAAAAAACTTTTAAACATCTGCAATAAATATATGAAGATTACTTAAGAAACTTATTTAAAATTAAAGTAAAAAATAGAGAATTACAAATATTTAAATGCCAAGAATATTATCACAATTTGAAACTTAAATGATTATAATCGAAAGTGTATCAGATGGAATGGGCTACTTATACAATAATTATAAGATTATAAAATTAATAATGAATAATGCCAAGCTCGATAATGAATTTACATGATTGATATCCATAACATGACTTATTATAAAGCATAATTTATATAGATTTAAAGCTAAAAATGAAAAATTTTAGAATTAATTATAGAAATTAAGAAATAAGATTTTTAAATAAAATTGCTTTTTATCTTGTTCGTTGATTTATGTAAACTAAGAAAGAATTAAAATACATTATAAATATAATGCAAAATCTTAATACTATTTACAATTCAGAGTGCCTCTTTATTTGTAATTATTGCTAATCCCTATAGTTCTTTTGCGCCAAGTCTTTTATTTTTTTCTTAATATCTAATTTCTTTTACCTTAGAGATATAATGTTATTTCTTTACATTTTACTTTGATTGATTGTAAAATTATTTATATTTTCTTGGACATTTCTCTACAGCAGTCTCACTAATTTTAAAATGAAAAACTATGAAACAGTAAAGTGTTTTTTCTGACAATTCTGTTAATGTCGAACTTATTGTTGAAATATTTTTCATTATTTCAGAAATTCATTGTTGAATTACCCAGGTCCTCACCATCTTTCATTTAATTATTGCTAATTATTTCTGATATATTCCCACTTTTAAATAAAGTGTATATATTTCCTTGTTAGAACTGACATCACAATATCACTTTATTTAAATCCGTTTTTTTAATTGATTTTTGACAGTAGTATTTTAATAATATATTTAATACTTTTCTCTTTTCTAGACATTGATTCACATTCGTTCTCGTTCATTAACAGATGAAATCTAATTTTTGGTTTTTATTATGCAAATCTTTTACAAGAACTTAAGTATCCAATTTTCTCTTCCCTAAATATGCCGGAACTTGAAATGTGCAGTTAGTTAACTTTATCTTTATCCATGAATCTTTTCTCGGATTTTATCAACAATAACCATCAGAAAAAAATATTTTAATACTCCTAAAATGATTTTCAGAAAATATTGCGTTATAACTCCTATGTGAGATCATGATTTATCATATATAAAAAAAAAATTACATCTCTCAAAGAAAATTAACATCATGAGTTATATAAGTTCTAATATTTAAAATCTCAACTTTAATATAAATAAAATAAGAATGAAATAAATTTATGAATTCGACAAAAACTTAACTAAATATATGATTTCCGAATGAAAAATTTTCACAAAATCTAAAAATTTATAATAAAATATAAAACTAAATAAAAGATCCCAATACAAAAAAAATTTTTAATGTTATATTTGAACTAAATTAAAATGATATATTAACGATTAAAATATTTTAATAAATAAAGGGCAAGGAAAAAATAAGAAAAATGTTGAAAATTGCTCATTATGCTAATATAATATGGCGTTTAATAAATAAACCGATCCTGATTTAATTTTTTATCGATGTCTAAATGACTTCTGATATTTTTTGGAGTTTTGTGGAAAATTTAAATTAAAAGTTGAGTTTTGCCATAAATATGTTCTGCTTCTAGGCAAAAAATTTTAAATCAAAAATAAAAAAATGATCCCTCTATACTTTTAAAAAATGACTATTTATCTGGTGTTCTGGTGTCACCTTCTTGCTTAGGAGCCTATATTTAGTGGATTTGCATAAATCAAGGTCACGTCATGAATTTTCGTGATCCTTTCCCGCTGCTCTGAAAACAATTAAAATCAAATCTATACATACTCACTCATCAATGCCTCTAATGAAACTTGAAATACCTGCATTTATGCGTGTTTTAAAGATAAATCAAATCTATTTTAATATTCGGTTTAAACGATGTCCAAATGACAAGATTGGATATTTTCGGAAGTAATTGGGAACTATATATTGCAAGTTGAGTTTTGCCGGTAAAGGTTTAGCTCCTGGTCCTAATTTAAATAATCCAAAATTGGACAAATTTCCCCCATTTAACTTTTTAATATTACTATATATCTGGTGTTCTGGTGTCACCTTCTTGCTTAGGAGCCTATATTTAGTGGATTTGCATAATTCCAGGTCACGTCATGAATTTTCGTGATCCTTTCCCGCTTGCTCTGAAAACCATTAAAATCAATACTTAACATACTCACTCATATATGCCAAAATCTTTGCGCGTTTTGAACATAAATCATTTCTGAAGTATAATTTTTCAACAATGTCTATATGACTAGAATGGACATTTTCTGGAGTTTTGTGGAAAATTTAAATTACAAGTTGAGTTTTGCCATATATATATGTTCTGCTCCTAGGCAAAAAATTAAAAATTAAAAAAATGATCCCTCTATACTTTTATATTCCGGTATCAATCTCTTGCTCAGAAGCCCAAATTTAGTTGATTCGCTTAATTCCAGATCATCTCATGAATTTCAGTGATCTTCTCCAGCTGCCTTAAAAAGCATAAAATTTGATGTTTAACATACGAACTAATCAATGCTTCTAATGAAACTTGAAATACCTGCATTATTGCATGTTTTATAGATAAATCAATTCTGTAGTATAATTTTTCAACGATGTCCAAATGTGAATATTTTTTGGAGTTTTGTGGAAAATTTAAATTACAAGTTGAGTTTTGCCATATATATGTTCTGCTTTTAGGCAAAAAATTTTAAATCAAATAAAAAAATGATCCCTCTATACTTTTAAAAAATGACTATTTATCTGGTGTTCTGGTGTCACCTTCTTGCTTAGGAGCCTATATTTAGTGGATTTGCATAAATCAAGGTCACGTCATGAATTTTCGTGATCCTTTCCCGCTGCTCTGAAAACAATTAAAATCAAATCTATACATACTCACTCATCAATGCCTCTAATGAAACTTGAAATACCTGCATTTATGCGTGTTTTAAAGATAAATCAAATCTATTTTAATATTGTGTTCAGCGAGGTCAAAATGACCAGAAAATATATTTTCGGGAATTTTTGAGATATAAAAAATGCAAGTTGAGTTTTGCCGGGGAAAGGTTCGGCTCCTGGGCCAAATATTAAAAATAAAAAAATGGACAAATTGACCCCTCTATAACTTTTGATAATTACTATATATTTGGTGTTCCAGTGTCACACTCTTGATCAGGAGCCCAAATTTAGTGGATTTGCTTAATTCCAGGTCACCACATGAATTTTCTTGACCCTCTCCCGCTGCCATGAAAACCCTAAAAATCCATGTTTAACATACTCACTCATCAGTTCTTATAATAAAACTTCAAATGCCTATATCTTTGCGCGTGCTGAAGATAAATTAATTCTAATTTTATATAAGTGTTCAGCGAGGTCTAAATGACCAGAAAAGATATTTTCGGAAATTATTGTGAAATAAAAAATGCAAGTTGAGTTTTGTCGGGGAAAGGTTCGCGCTTGCCGTCGGGGCCAACTTTTAAACAATCAAACAAGTGGACACATTGCACGCCCCTATCAACTTTTGGAAAATGACTACTAATATGGTTGCGTGTTCCCAGTGTAACACCTCTTGATCAGGTGAGCTCCAAATTGTAGTGATGTTGCTTACTTCAAAGGGCGGTTCTCCACCTCTCCATCGAACTTTTCCGGTGACCTCTCCGCTGCTTCGAAATAGCGCCTAAATCAAAGTATAACATACTCACTCATCAGTTCTTATAATGAAACTTCAAATGCCTGCATCTCTGCGCGTTTTGAATATAAGTCAATTCTAATTTTATATTCGTATTCAGCAAGGTCTAAATGACCAGAAAAGATATTTTCGGGAATTTTTGAGAAATAAAAAATGCAAGTTGAGTTTTGTCGGGGAAAGGTTAGGCTCCTGGGCCAAATTTTAAAAATCAAAAAATGGACAAATTGACCCCCCTATATCTTTTGAAAATGACTATTAATCTGATATTCCGATGTCAATCTCTTGCTCAGAAGCCCAAATTTAGTTTATTCGCTTAATTCCAGATCACCTCATGAATTTCCGTGACCCTCTCCCGCTGCCTTGAAAACCCTAAAAATCAAAGTATAACATACTCACTCATCAGTTCTTATAATGAAACTTCAAATGCCTGCATCTCTGCGCGTTTTGAATATAAGTCAATTCTAATTTTATATTCGTATTCAGCAAGGTCTAAATGACCAGAAAAGATATTTTCGGGAATTTTAGAGAAATAAAAAATGAAAGTTGAGTTTTGCCGGGGAAAGGTTCGGCTCCTGGGCCAAATTTTAAAAATCAAAAATGGACAAATTGACCCCCCTATAACTCTTGAAAATGACTATATATTTGGTGTTCCAGTGTCACACTCTTGATCAGGAGCCCAAATTTAGTGGATTTGCTTAATTCCAGGTCACCTCATGAATTTCCGTGACCCTCTCCCGCTGCCTTGAAAACCCTAAAAATCAAAGTATGACATACTCACTCATCAGTTCTTATAATGAAACTTCAAATGCCTGCATCTCTGCGCGTTTTGAATATAGATCAATTCTAATTTTATATTCGTGTTCAGCGAGGTCTAAATGACCAGAAAAGATATTTTCGGGAATTTTTGAGAAATTAAAAATGAAAGTTGAGTTTTGCCGGGGAAAGGTTTAGCTCCTGGGCCAAATTTTAAAAATCAAAAAATGGACAAATTGACGCCCCTAGAACTTTTGAAAATGACTATATATTTGGTGTTCCAGTGTCACACTCTTGATCAGGAGCCCAAATTTAGTGGATTTGCTTAATTCCGTCACCTCATGAATTTCCGTGACCCTCTCCCGCTGCCATGAAAACCATAAAAATTGATGTTTAACATACTCACTCATCAGTTCTTATAATAAAACTTCAAATGCCTGCATCTCTGCGCGTTTTGAATATAAATCAATTCTAATTTTATATTCGTGTTCAGCGAGGTCTAAATGACCAGAAAAGATATTTTCGGGAAGTTTTGAGAAATAAAAAATGAAAGTTGAGTTTTGCCGGGGAAAGGTTCGGCTCCTGGGCCAAATTTTAAAAATCAAAAAATGGACAAATTGACGCCCCTATAACTTTTGAAAATGACAATATATTTGGTGTTCCAGTGTCACACTCTTGATCAGGAGCCCAAATTTAGTGGATTTGCTTAATTCCAGGTCACCTCATGAATTTCCGTGACCCTCTCCCGCTGCCTTGAAAACCCTAAAAATCAAAGTATAACATACTCACTCATCAGTTCTTATAATGAAACTTCAAATGCCTGCATCTCTGCGCGTTATGAATATAAATCAATTCTAATTTTATATTCGTGTTCAGCGAGGTCAAAATGACCAGAAAATATATTTTCGGGAATTTTTGAGATATAAAAAATGAAAGTTGAGTTTTGCCGGAAAAAAGTTCGGGCTCCTGGGCCAAATTTTAAAAATCAAAAAATGGACAAATTGACGTCCCTATAACTTTTGAAAATGACTATATAATTGGTGTTCCAGTCTCACACTCTTGATCAGGAGCCCAAATTTAGTGGATTTGCTTAATTCCAGGTCACCTCATGAATTTCCGTGACCCTCTCCCGCTGCTTGAAAACCCTAAAAATCAAAGTATAACATACTCACTCATCAGTTCTTATAATGAAACTTCAAATGCCTGCATCTCTGCGCGTTTTGAATATAGATCAATTCTAATTTTATATTCGTGTTCAGCGAGGTCTAAATGACCAGAAAAGATATTTTCGGGAATTTTTGAGAAATTAAAAATGAAAGTTGAGTTTTGCCGGGGAAAGGTTTAGCTCCTGGGCCAAATTTTAAAAATCAAAAAATGGACAAATTGACGCCCCTAGAACTTTTGAAAATGACTATATATTTGGTGTTCCAGTGTCACACTCTTGATCAGGAGCCCAAATTTAGTGGATTTGCTTAATTCCAGGTCATCTCATGAATTTCCGTGACCCTCTCACACTTCCTTGAAAACCCTAAAAATCGATGTTTAACACACTCACTCATCAGTTCTTATAATAAAACTTTCAAATGCCTGCATCTCTGCGCGTTTTGAATATAAATCAATTCTAATTTTATATTCGTGTTCAGCGAGGTCTAAATGACCAGAAAAGATATTTTCGGGAAGTTTTGAGAAATAAAAAATGAAAGTTGAGTTTTGCCGGGGAAAGGTTCGGCTCCTGGGCCAAATTTTAAAAATCAAAAAATGGACAAATTGCTTCCTATAACTTTTGAAAATGACTATATATTTGGTGTTCCAGTGTCATAATCTTGATCTGGAGCCCAAATTTAGTGGATTTGCTAAATTCCAGGTCACCTCATGAATTTCCGTGACCCTCTCCCGCTGCCTTGAAAACCCTAAAAATCAAAGTATAACATACTCACTCATCAGTTCTTATAATGAAACTTCAAATGCCTGCATCTGTGCGAGTTTTGAATATAAATCAATTCTAATTTTATATTCGTGTTCAGCGAGGTCTAAATGACCAGAAAAGATATTTTCGGGAATTTTTGAGAAATAAAAAATGAAAGTTGAGTTTTGCCGGGGAAAGGTTCGGCTCCTGGGCCAAATTTTAAAAATCAAAAAATGGACAAATTGACGCCCCTATAACTTTTGAAAATGATTATATATTTGGTGTTCCAGTGTCACACTCATGATCAGGAGCCCAAACTTAGTGGATTTGCTTAATTCCAGGTCACCTCATGAATTTCCGTGACCCTCTCCCGCTGCCTTGAAAACCCTAAAAATCAAAGTATAACATACTCACTCATCAGTTCTTATAATGAAACTTCAAATGCCTGCATCTCTGCGCGTTTTGAATATAAATCAATTCTAATTTTATATTCGTGTTCAGCGAGGTCTAAATGACCAGAAAAGATATTTTCGGGAATTTTTGAGGAAGCAAAAATGAAAGTTGAATTTTGCCGGGGAAAGGTTCGGCTCCTGGTCGAAATTTTAAAAATCAAAAAATGGACAAATTGACGCCCCTATAACTTCTGAAAATGACTATATATTTGGTGTTCCAGTGTCACACTCTTGATCAGGAGCCCAAATTTAGTGGATTTGCTTAATTCCAGGTCACCTCATGAATTTCCGTGACCCTCTCCCGCTGCCTTGAAAACCCTAAAAATCAAAGTATAACATACTCACTCATCAGTTCTTATAATGAAACTTCAAATGCCTGCATCTCTGCGCGTTTTGAATATAAATCAATTCTAATTTTATATTCGTGTCCAGCGAGGTCTAAATGACCAGAAAAGATATTTTCGGGAATTTTTGAGAAATAAAAAATGAAAGTTGAGTTTTGCCGGGGATAGGTTCGGCTCCTGGGCCAAATTTTAAAAATCAAAAAATGGACAAATTGACGCCCCTATAACTTTTGAAAATGACTATATATTTGGTGTTCCAGTGTCACACTCTTGATCAGGAGCCCAAATTTAGTGGATTTGCTTAATTCCAGGTCACCTCATGAATTTCCGTGACCCTCTCCCGCTGCCTTGAAAACCCTAAAAATCAAAGTATAACATGCTCACTCATCAGTTCTTATAATGAAACTTCAAATGCCTGCATCTCTGCGCGTTTTGAATATAGATCAATTCTAATTTTATATTCGTGTTCAGCGAGGTCTAAATGACCAGAAAAGATATTTTCGGGAATTTTTGAGAAATTAAAAATGAAAGTTGAGTTTTGCCGGGGAAAGGTTTAGCTCCTGGGCCAAATTTTAAAAATCAAAAAATGGACAAATTGACGCCCCTAGAACTTTTGAAAATGACTATATATTTGGTGTTCCAGTGTCACACTCTTGATCAGGAGCCCAAATTTAGTGGATTTGCTTAAATTCCAGGTCATCTCATGAATTTCCGTGACCCTCTCCCGCTGCCTTGAAAACCCTAAAAATCAAAGTATAACATACTCACTCATCAGTTCTTATAATGAAACTTCAAATGCCTGCATCTCTGCGCGTTTTGAATATAAATCAATTCTAATTTTATATTCGTGTTCAGCGAGGTCTAAATGACCAGAAAAGATATTGTCGGGAATTTTTGAGAAATAAAAAATGAAAGTTGAGTTTTGCCGGGGAAAGGTTCGGCTCCTGGGCCAAATTTTAAAAATCAAAAAATGGACAAATTGACGCCCCTATAACTTTTGAAAATGATTATATATTTGGTGTTCCAGTGTCACACTCATGATCAGGAGCCCAAACTTAGTGGATTTGCTTAATTCCAGGTCACCTCATGAATTTCCGTGACCCTCTCCCGCTGCCTTGAAAACCCTAAAAATCAAAGTATAACATACTCACTCATCAGTTCTTATAATGAAACTTCAAATGCCTGCATCTCTGCGCGTTTTGAATATAAATCAATTCTAATTTTATATTCGTGTTCAGCGAGGTCTAAATGACCAGAAAAGATATTGTCGGGAATTTTTGAGAAATAAAAAATGAAAGTTGAGTTTTGCCGGGGAAAGGTTCGGCTCCTGGGCCAAATTTTAAAAATCAAAAAATGGACAAATTGACGCCCCTATAACTTTTGAAAATGATTATATATTTGGTGTTCCAGTGTCACACTCATGATCAGGAGCCCAAACTTAGTGGATTTGCTTAATTCCAGGTCACCTCATGAATTTCCGTGACCCTCTCCCGCTGCCTTGAAAACCCTAAAAATCAAAGTATAACATACTCACTCATCAGTTCTTATAATGAAACTTCAAATGCCTGCATCTCTGCGCGTTTTGAATATAGATCAATTCTAATTTTATATTCGTGTTCAGCGAGGTCTAAATGACCAGAAAAGATATTTTCGGGAATTTTTGAGAAATTAAAAATGAAAGTTGAGTTTTGCCGGGGAAAGGTTTAGCTCCTGGGCCAAATTTTAAAAATCAAAAAATGGACAAATTGACGCCCCTAGAACTTTTGAAAATGACTATATATTTGGTGTTCCAGTGTCACACTCTTGATCAGGAGCCCAAATTTAGTGGATTTGCTTAATTCTGGTCATCTCATGAATTTCCGTGACCCTCTCCCGCTGCCTTGAAAACCCTAAAAATCAAAGTATAACATACTCACTCATCAGTTCTTATAATGAAACTTCAAATGCCTGCATCTGTGCGAGTTTTGAATATAAATCAATTCTAATTTTATATTCGTGTTCAGCGAGGTCTAAATGACCAGAAAAGATATTTTCGGGAATTTTTGAGAAATAAAAATGAAAGTTGAGTTTTGCCGGGGAAAGGTTTAGCTCCTGGGCCAAATTTTAAAAATCAAAAAATGGACAAATTGACGCCCCTAGAACTTTTGAAAATGACTATATATTTGGTGTTCCAGTGTCACACTCTTGATCAGGAGCCCAAATTTAGTGGATTTGCTTAATTCCAGGTCACCTCATGAATTTCCGTGACCCTCTCCCGCTGCCTTGAAAACCCTAAAAATCAAAGTATGACATACTCACTCATCAGTTCTTATAATGAAACTTCAAATGCCTGCATCTCTGCGCGTTTTGAATATAGATCAATTCTAATTTTATATTCGTGTTCAGCGAGGTCTAAATGACCAGAAAAGATATTTTCGGGAATTTTTGAGAAATTAAAAATGAAAGTTGAGTTTTGCCGGGGAAAGGTTTAGCTCCTGGGCCAAATTTTAAAAATCAAAAAATGGACAAATTGACGCCCCTAGAACTTTTGAAAATGACTATATATTTGGTGTTCCAGTGTCACACTCTTGATCAGGAGCCCAAATTTAGTGGATTTGCTTAATTCCAGGTCACCTCATGAATTTCCGTGACCCTCTCCCGCTGCCTTGAAAACCCTAAAAATCAAAGTATACCATACTCACTCATCAGTTCTTATAATGAAACTTCAAATGCCTGCATCTCTGCGCGTTTTGAATATAAATCAATTCTAATTTTATATTCGTGTTCAGCGAGGTCTAAATGACCAGAAAAGATATTGTCGGGAATTTTTGAGAAATAAAAAATGAAAGTTGAGTTTTGCCGGGGAAAGGTTCGGCTCCTGGGCCAAATTTTAAAAATCAAAAAATGGACAAATTGACGCCCCTATAACTTTTGAAAATGATTA
Source organism: Oxytricha trifallax (assembly GCA_000711775.1). Classification (NCBI taxonomy): domain Eukaryota; phylum Ciliophora; class Spirotrichea; order Sporadotrichida; family Oxytrichidae; genus Oxytricha; species Oxytricha trifallax. Next base: position 16,577 of record ARYC01008535.1, read on the forward strand.
TATATTTGGTGTTCCAGTGTCACACTCATGATCAGGAGCCCAAACTTAGTGGATTTGCTTAATTCCAGGTCACCTCATGAATTTCCGTGACCCTCTCCCGCTGCCTTGAAAACCCTAAAAATCAAAGTATAACATACTCACTCATCAGTTCTTATAATGAAACTTCAAATGCCTGCATCTCTGCGCGTTTTGAATATAAATCAATTCTAATTTTATATTCGTGTCCAGCGAGGTCTAAATGACCAGAAAAGATATTTTCGGGAATTTTTGAGAAATAAAAAATGAAAGTTGAGTTTTGCCGGGGATAGGTTCGGCTCCTGGGCCAAATTTTAAAAATCAAAAAATGGACAAATTGACGCCCCTATAACTTTTGAAAATGACTATATATTTGGTGTTCCAGTGTCACACTCATGATCAGGAGCCCAAACTTAGTGGATTTGCTTAATTCCAGGTCACCTCATGAATTTCCGTGACCCTCTCCCGCTGCCTTGAAAACCCTAAAAATCAAAGTATAACATACTCACTCATCAGTTCTTATAATGAAACTTCAAATGCCTGCATCTCTGCGCGTTTTGAATATAGATCAATTCTAATTTTATATTCGTGTTCAGCGAGGTCTAAATGACCAGAAAAGATATTTTCGGGAATTTTTGAGAAATTAAAAATGAAAGTTGAGTTTTGCCGGGGAAAGGTTTAGCTCCTGGGCCAAATTTTAAAAATCAAAAAATGGACAAATTGACGCCCCTAGAACTTTTGAAAATGACTATATATTTGGTGTTCCAGTGTCACACTCTTGATCAGGAGCCCAAATTTAGTGGATTTGCTTAATTCCAGGTCACCTCATGAATTTCCGTGACCCTCTCCCGCTGCCTTGAAAACCCTAAAAATCAAAGTATAACATACTCACTCATCAGTTCTTATAACGAAACTTCAAATGCCTGCATCTCTGCGCGTTTTGAATATAAATCAATTCTAATTTTATATTCGTGTTCAGCGAGGTCAAAATGACCAGAAAAGATATTTTCTAGAATTTTTGAGATATAAAAAATGAAAGTTGAGTTTTGCCGGGGAAAGGTTCGGCTCCTGGGCCAAATTTTAAAAATCAAAAAATGGACAAATTGAAGCCCCTATAACTTTAGAAAATGACTTTATATTTGGTGTTCCAGTGTCACACTCTTGATCAGGAGCCCAAATTTAGTGGATTTGCTTAATTCCAGGTCATCTCATGAATTTCCTTGACCCTCTCCCGCTGCCTTGAAAACCCTAAAAATCAAAGTATAACATACTCACTCATCAGTTCTTATAATGAAACTTCAAATGCCTGCATCTCTGCGCGTTTTGAATATAGATCAATTCTAATTTTATATTCGTGTTCAGCGAGGTCTAAATGACCAGAAAAGATATTTTCGGGAATTTTTGAGAAATTAAAAATGAAAGTTGAGTTTTGCCGGGGAAAGGTTTAGCTCCTGGGCCAAATTTTAAAAATCAAAAAATGGACAAATTGACGCCCCTAGAACTTTTGAAAATGACTATATATTTGGTGTTCCAGTGTCACACTCTTGATCAGGAGCCCAAATTTAGTGGATTTGCTTAATTCCAGGTCACCTCATGAATTTCCGTGACCCTCTCCCGCTGCCTTGAAAACCCTAAAAATCAAAGTATAACATACTCACTCATCAGTTCTTATAATGAAACTTCAAATGCCTGCATCTCTGCGCGTTTTGAATAAAAATCAATTCTAATTTTATATTCGTGTTCAGCGAGGTCTAAATGACCAGAAAAGATATTTTCGGGAATTTTTGAGGAAGCAAAAATGAAAATTTAGTTTTGCCGGGGAAAGGTACGGCTCCT
>ARYC01008536.1:0-28067 GCA_000711775.1 Oxytricha trifallax
ACTAGCATCTGAAATCACAAAGATTATGATTAAAATTCAATTTAAAAGATTCCAGTTCTTGCCTAAGTTGACCTAGACACTTCACTTTAAAGCTACCTTATATTAGAAGATTCCTTTGATAAGACAGTTATCAATGATCATCAGTATGCATACAAGGTGTATCCCTTCAAGTATCTCTTAAGTGATAATAAATATTAGATGGAGTTCACAAATGAGTATCAAGTACTCACTCAAGCAAAGTTTAAAGAGTGTAGTTACTAAATCAAGCTAGATGCTGTTCTCCTTGCGAAGGATCATGTTGCTTTCAGACTCCCATTCTATGAAATGACCCTCAGAGATTTTATTACTGATCAAAGGAATCATAAGTAGCTTGCTTTGATAGCAACTTAAACCTTACAAGGTATAAAAGAGCTACATAAGTTAGGCTTTGTTCATAGAGATTTGAAACCAGAGAATATCATGATAAACTTCTCACCTGTAAGAGTGACAATTATTGACTTCAACAGAGCTTTAAGGGTAGAAGTATCAAGGCTAGAAAGTGTTATGGGAACTCCAGGCTATTATCCTGAAAGAGAAGACTGGAGAGATGGAGACTATCAATGGGATGTGTGGGCTTTAGCAGCAATAATAATAGAGTGCGATATGCCTCGGAAAGATTACTACTCTACAAGGTGTGAGAAAGATGCTAAGTAAAGAATAAAGTAATTAAGACAAAACCAGAGTATCTCAATCATTAAAATAAATGGCAGAATAAATAATAATAAAACCAAACTCAAGATCAGACATAACAATAGAGCAGATAGAGTTGTGGTTAAGTAAAGTAAATTTCAGACCTTTCCCACATGATCCAAAAGTGATTAAATTAAATACATTTACTATAAATTTCACATTAAAGCCAATGAATAACCCCAACCCCTAATAAATTCCTTACAAATCAAAGCACTTATAAACCTCATTAAGGGGTTTTGGGGTTTAGAATGCGAGTACTTAATAGGAGCATTAAACAGTGTTATGTTTAATCTTTCGTATTCCTTCCTTGAGTCTTTAGTTTTATGAACTGACAAGTTATCAACTAACAGAGTAATCTCTTAGTCAGCGTACTTATCTCTTAGTTATCGCAAGAACTTAATATATTATTCAGTCTTTATAGAACGAGGATGAATAACATAAGTCTCGACGCCACTATCTTCACTTAATCCTCCAAGAATAGCATGAGTTATACCTTAACCTTTTAGTCATAAACTTCTATATTACTATACCTCTTGTACCAAGACCTTGATATAAAGGTATTGATGTAAATACAGCTTCATCAGCGTGTATGAACTTTATATTATGCGCTTAAGACCTCTGCATTTAATCGAATATATAATTTAAATTATCTTATAAAATGGAACATTAAAGTCAATCACTCTCTTAATGCGATTGACTGTCTTGTAAGATATTCCATTCTTTTTATATATGTTAGCTATAGATTAACAGATATGTGAAGCTCAGGAAATTGGCGATGAAACATCACAGACCTCTAGGCCAGATAGAAGTGAGCCCAGTATTTAAGGTTCTTATCATTAATAAGACAATCGATATGATGCCGCTAAAATTTTAAGGGTCTCTTAGGCTTAGAATTAAGATGCTATATCTTTAAGTTCAATGCTAATATACAGTAAGACCTAACAGTAACAGGTGATTTATGGAGCAGCTTGCTATAGACACGTATAATTCAGAACAGGCCTGAGTTATTCACTATATTCATCATATCCATATTGTAACTTAAACAATAAATCTATACTCACTGTCATAAACTGACCCCCAACCTCGCATATACTCACTTAAATTACTAATATTTTAACATTAAACCCCTACATAAACCCTACTAAAGCCCTAATAAAGTATGCACTAATAGTCTACTTTTATCAGTAAAAACTCAATCAAACTACTGAAGGGATTATGGGTTTTTGATTGTATAAATAAAAAATAAGTATCATTTAAGTGTAGTTAATATTCTTATTATGTGATTTATAAATATAAATCTATTTTAAAGTATATTACTAATCATTTTGAGACAACATTATTCCAAAAGTAGAAAAAGTGAAATACATTTATTTATTATTTAATTTAATTTATTTTATAACAATTTTTAATTATTAACTGTTAACAAGAATATCACTAAGTTTATGTTATTTATTTCAATTATAATCTTTTCGGAATTATAATGACTAATTATAAGTATTTGATTACCTCGTTCGTGTCTTTTGAACTTAAAGGAATTATTTCTATAAAATTAATAAATTATATAGGTACTTAAATAAGTTTCAATTCATTTACTATAAATAATTTATCTAAATGATTACAACTATAATAATTATAGTATGATATTAATTCAATTATGGATAAAAACTAAATAATAAAATCTTAACTAAATAGTTATATTATTTCTTAATAATTAATAAGTAATTAAATGAGTAAAAATCTAATTTTTAAATAAAAAATGAATAAATATAATGATTAGTGTATATGACAGGGTGGAAATTTAAGATTCTAATTATAATAATGGCAAAGTAAAGTTTATATAGTATTTAATGATCTAAAAATTAATGCATGAAATTGAGTATATATAATAATTTTAATTATTAAATAAATACAATATAAATCATTAAGAATTGAATAACTAGTATCAAAGCATAATAAATTAAAACATAAATATTGTATTTAATTATAAATATTAGAATAATAATTTACAAGAAATTATATTATTTCTAATTGTTAGTAATACTCTACTTTTTGCTATTTTTATGATGATAATAAAGAAAATATAGAAATTATTATTTTTTTAAATTTCCAATCGTTGTTGACTAAGTTGCTCATATTTTTAAAAGAATAATTAAAATTAATAATTTTAAGAATTAATTTTTTAGTTAAATCTAGCATTTTCTTAATATTACAATAATCAAATTAAATAATATTTCTTATTTATAATCATTTAAAATAATAAAAGTACTTTAAAGATTCAAAGATATTATAAAAATTTCCAAATAAATATTAATAATTATGTAAATTATGATTAAAAATTTAATGTAAAAATTTAAATAATTTAACTATTCTTTTATATTATTTAATGAAAAAAAAAACATTAGCAAATGTAAAAAAATTATAATTACCATATTATTTAATTGTAAATTTTCTAAGATTCAAATTTTCCTATTATGTAAGTTACACAATCCGTAAGCTCCTGGACCGTTGGCTTAATAGAATATTTGCAAATCTTCCTCTGTTTTAACTTTGAGAAAATAGAGAATCTAAATAATTATAAGTATCAAAAGATTTTGAATAATATAGCACTACTGACATATGGATAGATAAGCTGAAAATCACTTTTATATATGATTAATTAACTTCCCTGTTATCATAAATGAGTATTGTATATAAATCATATTAAAAAACAAAAGAAATATTATTAATTTGTCAACATAGTGGAGCAAAAATCATAAAAAATAAATACATTTTGATATAATTGATAAAAAAATTCTTATACTAATATTCTTCAAAATTTATTTTATTTTTAATAAATATTAATAAATAATAATATATCTAATTATTTTTTAATTATTTAAATATTGATAAAATACAATACAATTAGAAATATTAGAAAAGTTTAAATTAAATAACTGCAATGTTTTATATATTTTGAAATATAATTTATTCTAGTTAATTAAATTTATAAAATCATATAAGACTCTTCCATTTATGAATATCGATCATAAATATTCAAAATTAAAAAATTTATTAAAATCATAAATTAACGTAATAAAATTATTTTTAAGTAAATTTAATTTGAAATGAATTAATACTTTGCTTGAGGAATGAAAAACCTCTCTTTTAGTTAAACCCTTATTCTTTCTATCCTCTAGGTAAGTTTAAACTTTATATCCCTTGAGTAATAAAATATGTTAATTCGATACTTAAGATTCAATAATTCAAAATAATTCAAGTTTTAGATAACTATTTATTTAATTAGGGTTGTTAAACTGCGGGGGTTTATAAATCAAACAAATTTAACTTAGAACAGTAAAATCTTCAATTTATCTATGTAATAATAAATTTATTTATGAAAAGTTCTTCGCAGAATCAGAAATGATTTGAGAAATAAATTATTAAAAAAATTATTTTAAAGTGCAAAATAAATAGCACTATTTTCAAAAGTCCCAATTATTCAATTAATGCACTTATTTATTTCATTTTTTGTATCCTAGATTAAATCTAGAATAATAAATATAAATTTATGTCGTTTTTTCTATATTTTTGTTTAAATAATTTCCCAATCTTTTGTATTTTATCAATACTAACTTATTTTATATAGTTAATATTTAGTTTTTATTATTTATAGTTTTCTAAAATAATTCTAATTTAGCGAAGAGATAAATAACATACTAAATTGCAGTAGTTTTTTCTTTAGCTTAAATATACATAAAATTATTTCAAAAATACATATGGTAGTTGGTCTCCGCACTAACTACAAACCAACTTCTCAAATGTTTAAACTAGTTTAATTTTATTAGGAATTAGTAATTGTATGAATAAGAATGATATATTTTAATTGAATAAATTTGGACACAAATACTTACTTTTGATATATTCAATTTTAGTCTTGGATCTAAGAGTGGCTTCTTTCATTAGTTGTGAATTTAATATACCTTATTAATTTAGACTTAAAAATATATAATTCTATTAAGTTAAGTCCTAAAGTTCAATAATTTTTAATTTTCAAAGATATAGGATCGGTAATAATTTTTAAATATATATTAAATAGAAGTTATTTTTGAATTATTTCATATATAAATTACAATTCAAAATATATTATAAAGTTTTAAAAAATCGTGTAATATAAAGATTTAAATCATTAAATAAATTCTTTTATAACATTGCATCTAACATTTTGTTGAATTTTATTGCCATTCCATATTTTTAAATTAATATTTAGTAGAATTTTTAAATAAATAGAGAATAATAACTTTTATGGAGGATTTTTTGTTTTACTAATTAAATTAAAATAATTTACATTATTTTTAAAGTATTAACAATAAATTAACAAAATATGCAATAAATATATAAATTTAAGTCGATTTGAAGAAAAATAATATTAGAATGAAATTATTTAAACATCATTTAATTTTTTTATAAATTATATTAAATTTTTAAATACTTTTAAAACTATTTGTAATTTCAAATAAAATGTTTATCGATTAATTAAATAAAAATAAAAAAATATATTAGAAATATTTATAAAAAAATTACAATTTCAATTGATAAATTTCTAAAGAGCTCTATATTTTTTAATTAATATGTACTGTGTATTTTAAACCTTACTTATATTTTTGTTAATCACTTTCTGGGAACTTTAATTAAATAAGAAATTATTATATTATAATTATTTTGTTTGTTAGGAATTTCTCTACACATGTTGAAAAGAACTATCTCTATCTTCAAAATTTATTGATAATAAATAATTTTTTTAAATAATAATCATTAATTTATTTAAAAAAGTTTAATAGTCATATAGATCTCACAAGGTTTTAATAGACAGTGATTAATTGATTTATTTTACATTTAATTATAAATTTTTTAAAATATAAATTTAATTTTTAATAAATAATAATATAAGCGGATTATACATTTAATAAATAATAAAATACTTAATTTATTTATCAACCTTTCTCAAAAATACATAAAACATAATTATTTAAAATATAAATAGTATTTTATTTTAAATATAAAAAAATGCTAATATTTTAAACTTATATATTAAATTCTTATTATTTAATAATTATATTGATATATAATTATGTTTAATAAATATTTTGATTATAGATATAAGATTAAAATGGAAAAGAATAAGATAAAATTACTATTAAAGAAACATAAATTAAATAATTTATGTTTAGTAATTTATAGAGTCATTAGAGGTAACTTTAAATAACGAATTAAACAATACATTTAATTTTACATAATGAATTTTTTATTGCATAATTAAGTTCATATTACAATATGCGGTATTTTTTTTATATATAACGAAGCTAAATAATGCTAATAATTTATTATATTATAAACTCCTAAAGAGATATCTAGATTAATTAAGGGACTTTATTATAATATTATAATTTTTTAGTATGATAAATAAAATGGGTTAATTTTTAGTAATAAGTTATCAAATAAAATAATAATATTAAGCATAAATATATTATTTAAGCAATATTCATGCTTTTTAAACTTGTCAATAATTAAGTAATTATACTAATTATATTAAATTATCATTATTTTACTAAAATTAATATAGTATTTTTTCCAAATAAAAAAATAGCTTTGCTACATATGACTAAACCAAGCAAGATTCATAGGCTATTTTTTTCTCAGTTTTTTGCATAAACTCCAATAAATATAAATTTGTAATTTTATTATATTTGATATATAAGACATGCAAAAACTGATTTATTATTTTTAATTAATGTTGAATAATTAAAAAATAGAAATATATTTTGAAACCTCAATAGTATAAAGCAGTGAAAAATAAGGGATAATATAAACTAATACGAAAAAGGATTTTTTATTAACTGAGATAGTGATAAAGTTTACTATAAACCCTAATGCTCATTATTGTATTTAAACTGTATGCTATTAATATAAAAATAATAATAAACTTTAAAATAATTTACATAGAAAATATATGTTTGTCTTTAATTGCTGCCACACTGTTTTAATCTGAAAACTTTTGTCTTTAAATTTCTTATTAAACCAAATTTAGAATACTTTTCTTTACCAAAATCTAATTTTTCAATTAAATTTTCCTATTAAAAACATAGATTAAATGTAAATAAAATAGCTTTAAAGTAAATATATAAACTTTGAATTTGTGGTAATTAAGTTATTGATTAGATAATAGAATTTTATTTTATTTGTTTACTTATAGTTCATTTGGTAATATACAAAAGATTAATAAGCTTGATGATAATTAAATTCTTGCATATACTTTGTTTAAAGAATATGATTTTACTATATTATTTTGTTTAGGTTTTTAAGATATTGATAAATATTCAAAATTATGCAATAATTATATATAAATAATTTTAAATGTCTTATCTAATACTTAAATTTTTTATGCAAATAAGGAAGACTAATATGCATCAAACTCTAAATAACAATTATTACGAATACATGATAAAATCCTTTAAAAATATACAATATTAAAAATAAAATTCCAATTAACTTAAATATATTTTTATATATTATAAAAGCATTCGAATAAAGAGAATTTCATATAAATGATTATTCTAATTAATTTTGATAATAATTATTTCAAGATAAATCTTCTATTATCAAAATTAATACCTAAATCATTTCATAATTAAATACAATATTTTTATAGATTATTAACTTATAGAAATATATTATGGCAATATATTAAGTTAGTCAGAATTTATATTTATTTATATTAAGAAAATATATAATAAAAGAATATTAATTTTTTATAATTATTAGATTATTTAGTTATTTTGAACTGTAAAATTATATGTTTTATAGTTTGATAAACTATATTGGTAATTTTAAGTGTTAATGTTTTTGTTTTGCTTTTGCATAAATTATAAATTTAGATATTTCTAATTCTTTTTATATTTTAAATCTATATTTTTTTAAGAAAAAAATAATGTAGTTGATTTTATACGTGTAACATAAATTGTAAAAAATTATTTTTATAATTTAAGCTAATTTCTTATCTAATTATTATAATTAAAATAATTAGAAATAATTTTGTATATAATATATTTTTTGATGGAGCTTATACTATATCGTTTTTAGAATATTACTTTCATAAAATAATATTAAAATAAATATAATTTATTCTTAAATCACATTAATATAGAATAAATTAAATTAAAGGCCCCCCCCCCAAAAACACGCAAAAAATTTTAACCGATTATTTTTTACCCGTAATTACGTATTTATTTTTTTACGTAATTTTAAAAATCTGAAAATACGTAAAAATAAATTTTATTACTTTTTATGTCAATTTTAAATAAAATATTTTCCTATGTATAATCATATATTGAATATAAATTTTATTTTATATTTTTACTTTTAAATTTAAAATTACAATTATATTTTATATTCAATATATTTTATATATTTTTTAAATACTAATAATTACTTAACATTAAAATGATATGCATAAAATTATAAATTGTTAATAACAATTTAATAAATTTTAAGGAATTTACTAATTCTTAAAACATCAATGAAAACTACTTGACTAATTTTAGCTATTAATTATAAAATGATTATGATTCAAAATTTTTATAGACTTAGTATGTTCCTTAATGTTCTTAAGATTTATAAATAAATCGAGCTTAATATTTTAGTAACAAAAATATAAAAGGATTAGTAATTAATTTTCTAAAAAATAATATCAGTTAAACTAGTAATAATTAAGAAATATCCTCTTTGACTTATTATTATTATTATTCTACTTCTAATTCGTAATAAATGATTTGATGATGAATAATAAAAACAATGCTATCACAATCATCATCTTAAAAGTATTAAGAAAATAATGTATCGAATCTTACACTCACTACAAACAGATTTAAGATTATATTAATTTAATCAGAGCTAAGGTGCAATAGCTCTACAAGATTTTCTGACCTTATTTATAAAATTTAAATAGATATTTACACTTAAATTCATTAGTACTAAATATTTAAATTGACTAATTTTCTAAAGAAAGATTAAATTATACATTTAGAGTATATTAAAACCAATTAATTATTGTATAATATATGTTGATTAATTAAGGAAACATATTAATATTGAATATCTATAAAGAAATTAATAGAATTATGAAGTATATAACTTTATCTTAAAATAATTAATTATTAAATTGATTTGTACAACGGAAAAATTGGTTAAGTTTTGTAATTCATGAATTATTTTACTAAAATTGTTTCTAGAATTTTTTTAATTTAAATAAATAGACGATTTGGTTCTCTTTAAATTAATCAGTTATAATTTATGGTTAAATTGAAAACTTTCTTGGTTGATTAAGGAATATTACCTTTTGTAAAATTGAGTTAAAATAACGGATATATCAAAGAATTTTATTGTTAATTAATGTCACTCTAATTTAAAACTTAAACAATTTTTATTTAATATTCATTTATCCAAATCGAAAGTATATTAATTATTTTTAATTATTCGAGAATATTTAAATATACGATTTTAAATGAAACTTAGCAATAGTATTTAAAGTGATTAATATAGTTTATTTTCAAGATTTAAGATTTAGATATTACTTATTTAGTTATATACAATAATGTTATATAGCGAAAATATCAATCAAATTCACAATTTAAATTAAAGAAATTTATCAAAATTCATAATATTCTTTAATAATTACTTAAAAAAGCAAAGTCTTATTAATAATATAATTTTAGACTTTAAAATTAAAAAATTCATTTTTACGTATTTTCAGATTTTTAAAATTACGTAAAAAAATAAATACGTAATTACGGAAAAAAAATAATCGGATAAAATTTTTTGCGTGTTTTTGGGGGGGGCCAAATTAAAATATTGAAATTAAGATTTATAAGAGAGGTAATAGTCCAAATCAATTTTATTAGTAATAAAATAAATAGTAACATCATATACTTTTATTTGATTATTTCATTTATATTTTTTAATGAAGAAATGTTACAAAATAATAGAATGTTATATAGAATTAAAAAAATAAATTTTTTAACTTTTTTTTGATTAATTAAATTGAAAGTTTTTTTGTTTTCAAGCCTAATTTTTCAACAATCCTTCACGCTTAAAAGATTTATAATTAGAATGAATCTATTGAAAAATATTAATATTTTTCCTATATTTATTGATAAAGTTAAGTTGAATATAAACAATAAACGTAAGGAATTTAAATTAACTTTGGCAGTATTAGTTAAGACTTAGAGGTTATAATAATTAAGAAGAAACTGCACCAAAGCGGTTCTTCTTTTTTGTACCTTCTAACATAATTATCAAATATATTCACCACGTTACCCAATTTCGACCTAAATGCAGCTATCTTGATCTAAAAACCAATTCACAAGCTATCATTGTCACTTCATGACAACTTTTAATATGCATCTCAAATTTTATATCAGATATAGACTCTACATAATATTATATATTGAAACACTACTCATTAGAATCGATTATCAATCAAAATGTTTTAATAATATTAGGTTCAAGACTTAATTTATGATTATTATATAAAATAATATTTATAACTATATTAATTAATAAATAAATTATTAAATAATAAATAATAATTCAATTTTCAAAAGCTATATATATTTACCATTTTAATTAGCTTTTAATTAGCTGAAAATGACTTAAGTGAATTTTTCGATTTATAGTTTGAATTTTAACTATATAATTCTAATAAGAAGATATATTAATTGATATATTATATTTCTAATTCTTAGGCTTTAACGATTTTTTTAGTTAAAAAATAATAATTTTTTTTAATTTTATGTGTTCTATAATTGAATAATTTTCACAAAAATCTACCTAAGATTCTAAATGTAGAGATGAGAGGCTTGTTACATCAGCTTATTCTGTTCTTTAATTTTAAATTATATGAAAAATAAAAAATCAAATTAATTTATTTCTAAAGTAATTAAATAGATAATTAAATATAAGTACAAGAAAGTGAACGATAAATCTATTTTTATTTAAATAATTTTAAAATGTAATAGTTAGATTATATCTTATACTATTATTAAAAATATTATATGTTTAATTAATATCTATATTTAATTAATTCATATATTAATTTCATTTGAAAATTGTCAAATGTATATATTCACAAACTAGAAATAAGTTTATTCAACAAACTTGCTACTCTGATCGAAATTAAGGAGATTTAAAAGAATAAATAATTTTAATAAGTATATAATTTTAATTTGTATAATTTTGTTTCAATATATTTTTCTTTAATTATATACTTTATATATCTTCTAATTGATAGCTTGTATAAATAAAAAAATAAATGTAATCTTAAATTATAAATAAACTTTTAATAAAATTGTTTACGAAATATTTATTTCTTCAATTTTATTAATAAAACAATAAATACTGAGCAATTATCTAATAAAAGATTTATCCTTTATAAGTTAATTAAATTATCATTTTACTATTCTGCATATTGTTTACCTTGAAATTTATTAAATTTTCTAAAATAATTGCATAAATTGATATATCTAAAATTTAAAATTAACAAATAAATATAAAACTGTATTATAATAAGCTTAATGGATGCTCTCATGATATATTTAAAACTTTATGTATTAAGCATTTGAAACTTTTTAAGATTTTTTAATTTTTAAAAATTATTTCTAATTTAATGAAGACATTAAAATTAACTGATTATATTATGATATTTAGTAATGTTGAAATTTATATAATCTGAGTGAACAATTATAGTTAATTCTTTAATTAACAACTTTTAGAGCTAAATATTTATCTGTTAATTATAACATAAAATTATAAATTTCAAGTTTCTAAATTGTATTTAATTTATGCAAGTTATAAGTAAAAATTCTTAAATTAATTACTAATTTGAAGTTATGAAGACAATCACCGTAATATTAATAGAAAGGTTTGTTGGAGGTAATATTAAATCAATTAATTTTCAATTTTAATAGTATATATAATTCTAATAATTTAATTTCTAATTGAAAATAACTTTTTTATTTTAAAAATTCATGATCGATAAAATTATTAATTATAGAGATAGAAATGATTAAATTGATTAAATACTAAATACTTTTATTTAATAAAATTAATAAAAATAAATTACACCTATAATAATTATTTCAAATAGAATATATATAAATATTTTAATTTATAAAAATTTAATTTTTTTAAAATTTAATTATTTTTTATATAATTATTGTAGGCATACATTTAAATTTGAAAAATTAATGAAAGTATTAATTAATTAATTCAAATTATTGAGAGTAAGATTTCTTGAAACCTAAACAATAGGGCACTTGCTCGATAGAGAATTCAAATCATATAGACATTACATTTTGTCGCATAATTTTTCGTATCCAAGACCTAGAAAACTCGAGTTTAATTTTGGGGAACTAGTTTTTTTGATTTTAATAAAAATTAAACTCGAGTTTTCTAGGTCTTGGATACGAAAAATTATGCGACCAAATGTAATGTCTATATAATTTTGAATTCTCTATCGAGCAGGTGCCCTATTGTTTAAGTTTCAAGAAATCTTACTCTCAATAATTTGAATTAATTAATTAATACTTTAATTAATTTTCCAAATTTAAATGTATGCCTACTATAATAGTAATAAATTTTATTATATTTTTCATCATTTTCTTGCTGAGTTGGCATTAGCATTGGAAGACTCAAGGAAATTTACGTTTATAAATGCTCATAAATATATACTAATAATTTCGATATTATTCTATTTAATGTGTATAATATACATTTAAATAGTTAATAAATTTATTTATAATATATAGTAATATATACTGGAAATTAATTTAGCATTTATTATAAAGAAGCTTTAAAGAAAAGCATTAAATTAGAAATTATAAAAATAAATTTCTTGTAGTATTAACTTTAATAATTATTATAATTAAAACTTTAATAATATTGATTAAAAAAATAACTTTGAAATATATATTTGATAAACAGAAATCATTCAAGCTCAAGTTCTCTAAATCACAGAAAAATATTAATATAATAAACAATAACAATCAAGAAATTTGTTTCAGAACTCTAAAATTTTTTTTTATTTTTTATATAAATTATTAAGTTTATGATTTTATTTTAAATCATTATCAATAAGTTATGAACCATATGCTATTTAAAAATATTAGTTTTGTAGTCATTTAAGTCTAATATAGCTAATATACAAAATAATAAAATATGATAAATTTATATATAAAAGCTAGACTATACATTTGTTATATTTAATGGATATTTACTAACTATTTTTATTATATATGTAAAACTCGATAATTCAAATAATCCTTAATAATTTTAATTTATATTATATTAAAAAACGATTATAATGTGTCTTATAGTTGATTTATATTTATTCATATTTTCAATTTACTCTTTCTATCTCTTTAATTAAGAAATTTTAGAGTTTATTCGAGTCAATTTTGTATTTAATAGCTATTTTAAATAGATTTTTTAAAAAAATATATTAAAAATTAATTTAAAAATAAAGTTATTTATAATCCTTTAAATTATATTTTATGGATAAATAAAAATACTTCATCTGAGTTCTTATTTGAATTATTTTTGTTTTATATTAAAATTAATTATAAATGTTATCATTTTAATATTGTTATTTTCTTCTAATTAATTAAAAGTTAATTTCCTTAAAAAGGATTACCATTTTTTAGCATAATTTCTTCTAAGTAATAGATAAAGGAAAATATTTAGGAGAAATTAAATAATTTATTCAGATAATGTCAGTTAGTTTAATTTAATGTTAAGGAGGTTGAAGATCTTCCTTTGAATGTGAAAAATAATATGAATTTTGTTATGCAATTTATCACATGAAATTAATTTAGTAAATGAGTTAACCCTAGCCTACTATTTATCAGACTAAATCAAAATTTTACATTTTATCAGAAATAATGCAATATTAAGCTTGGTTTCTTTGATGGTATAATTTAAAAATTAACAGGAGAAACAGGAGATTTAGCTAATTTAAAAATTACTGTTAAAAAGTTATACTTTATCTTGCTTAAAGAAGTAAATTTTGTTCCAAGAATTATGCTATCTTTAAAATAGAACTACAAAAGCCATTACTTAATTACTTTTATACTTATATAGAAAGATCAAAGCTAAAGGAATAATTAAATAAAATTTATTCAATTATAATTAGCAAGTGGTTTAAAATTACATTAATGGATAGAAGTAAGAATTATTGGTTAAAGAAGTATTGGCTAGAAATTTACATGATTTTCAGATAATCATTGACTCATAAATCAATTCTAGTCACTCTTGATTTTATGAGTATTAAATTCTTAAAATAAACTATAATTTCATAATATTGATGACTTTCTGAAATATTTTTTTTATAGAATTTAATTTATATATTGCATTATCTCTAGTATCTTAAATATTATATGTTATCATTATAATCTTTTTCTTGGCTTGATGATACAGAAAATTAGATTAAAAAATTTCTAATTTTTAATTCTTCAATTAAGATATTTATATATTATGAGAATACTATCAACTGCATGCAGTAATTTCGAATAAAAATATATTTTTCTTTAATTATTTAATGCTTAAATTTTATAAAAAATCAATAATTTTTAATAATTTTTGATTAAATTAAATTTATATCCAAGTTATAAATCAAGGCTATTTATAATTATGAAAAAATTAATTCTGAAATTTATAATATAAATTCTAATATCGAAATATGATAAAGTATTATATTTTTATTAAAATTAATTATTATTTTTCAGTATTTTAAATTAATTATTATTTTTCAATATTTTAAATTAATTATTATTAAGTATAACTATACATATTTAATTAATTATTAAATTATCAAGATTATAAGTTGCATTTTTTTTGTAAATAGATTTTATATTCAATTAGTTCTTCGATTTTTCTTTAAAAATAATTAAACTTTATATAATTTTTACTATTTAAGATAAAGTGGTTAAATTTATTGAATGAATTATATAAATTTCATAATTTATAAGAAATTATTTTGAAACATAATATTGATGTAAATTTCTCTTTAAAAAAATTAAAATTACAGTTATTATTAAGAAAAAAAATCGAAATATATTTATTTTGTAATCTATAAATAGTAATTTTAATTATAAATATTTGATATATAATTTTTCATTTATACTAGAAAATAATGTTTATTTTCAATTTTATTTTTATCAAATCAAAATTTAGTTAATGGTACTTTAAAAATGATAACTGCACTTGGAGGAAAATATAATAGAAAATTTATCTAAAATATATAAAAAATATTATGATAGTAATTTTTTAAACATAAATTTATTTAAATAATTAACTTAAAAAATATTAAATTTTTATTTTTTAATTATTATGTATTTATTTGTTTAGCTTTGCAAAATATTTAATTAAAAACGTTAAAAATATTAAGTAGTAGCTATAATATAAATATATGAAGTAAAAATACGGATGTTTGTAAAAATATATTTTATAAAATTACAAAAAAGTACAATTAAATACAAAGCCATCTAACTATATTTATTAGATTTAAATATAAAAAAAATACTTAGAATATATATTTTTAAAATTATAAAAAAATAAATGTAAATTATTTTATATCCTCAAGAGATCCACTATTAGAGAGAGAGTTAATTAGCTATCCATAATTTATTATTTAATGTATTAGCTCAAAATTTTAAAATATTCATAATTAAATTATTTATTATTGATCGTTTTCTTTATTTTAATTTTTATATTTTGATCAAAGATTTTATTCTAAATTTTTCTAAAACTGACTATTTTGTAATTTTTAATTTCTAATCATATAATAGCGCTAAATATTTTTTCCAAAAATTTATGTTATAATCGATCCCGAGTGTAGTGACAAGTCTTCGTCCACAGGATCTAACGAATCAAGTTAGTATTCTCATCTAAATATAATTTAAATTAAAACCAAAAAGATTTATATATTTAATTGAAGTTCATTCTTTTTTTTACAATTGCACATAAACTAAAATATTAAATACTCAAATATATAATTTATTTTAGTTTCTAAAAATGCATTTTGAATAAAATTCTAGACCTTTAAGTATACTATGTTTATTTATGTGCTAAACAACATAAAACAAATATTATTTTAAATGGATTAAATATTACTTAAAAAATAGTTTATGGAAGATAAGTATATGTTCAAAATAATTTAGAAAACATAATTTTCAAACTAGAAATGTATTAAAAAATTTATGCCATTAAAATGTTTCAAATGATAGATTAGTAAGTATAAATTTTTAATTCTATAAACTGCGATTATAGTACAATTAATTAATTTCATTATAAAGACATTTAAAATTTAGTATTTACATATTAGATAAAAAACCAAGTTTATTCTATTATCTTTGGTGGAAGATCTAATTTTGATTAAAAATAAATCAATATAATCAATTGATATTAATCCTAATTGTTTTTAAAGAAGGCAATATATTAAATATCATTTTTTTTAATTTATTACTTCCAGACTCTGTTTTCAATATAATTTATACAGAAGTCAAATAATAAATTAATAAACTTAAATTAATAAAATATAAAAGTATATTTATGTAAAGACGATAAATAATAAAATTGAATAATTTGAATATATAATTTACTTATTTGTGTTAGGCATATTTTTTATTATTTAAATAACTGTAATTATTATTTCAAACTTAATTATAACCATAGTTTATTATTGAAATTTGAATTTTATTTATATCCATCGATAAAATAATAAATAGAATTTAATTTATGTTTTTATTACATATTTTTTAAAAATAAATTCAAATAAAATATATAAACTGATCAAAATAAAGGTTTTACTCTCCTAAATGATTTAATTGATTAATTAAGTACTTTTTTCATTTTGGTATTTTTTAAATGTGTTGAATCTGTATTCTTTGTTTCTTCAAATTTAAAATTTTAAAATTATTTTTTATATAGATTTTTAATAAAACATAAGCAAATTTTATTATAATATTTTAATCCAACTTATTCTATATTTGTGTCATTTTATTTGTACAAAAAATATAAATATTGATATATTATTTAAATAAATTTATATTGAAGCACTAGATGGATTAAGTAATGTAAACTTCTAGATTTTAATAAATTATTGATTAAATAATTTAAAATCTTAAATCTTTTTTTTAAATGTCTATACTTTTAAGTATTTTAAGTTAACAAAATTGATAATATTAAAGTAAAAAATGTTTTATTAGATAGAATAAATAATTTAAATAATTATAATTATATAGCTTAATTCTTTTTTATTATCCTTATCATTTTTGAAAACTACTCAGTTAAAATAATATAAGACAAAATATTTATTAGATTTGTTTTTTAAGAAGACCTAGAGGAATTAGGAATGCATCTTCAGGATTTTTAATTTATTTTAAATAAATAATAAATTAATTAGGTGTTTATTTTAACCGTATATTCTTTATGCAATAACTTAACTTAAAATTTAATAAAATTGTTGAATCAACATGATAAAAACTTTTTCAATAATATTATTATTTTGTTTCTACCTAAGACTAAGTATACAATACAATAGATAGTTTTTAGGCTAGTATTAATTCATTCATATTTATAATTATTTATATATTTAATTTAATAATTCTTATTTATTTGCAAATGAAATTAATATTTCAAATATATTCAAATAAATTTACTACTTAAAGAATTAAAATTTAAATAAAAAGTTTCATTAAAAAATATTATTAGGGTTGACAGATGTTAGGAAAGTTTATTTTAATTAAATTATTAATAATGTTTCAATTGAAAGTATTCAAAAATTTTGATTATAGATAAATAAATGCTAAAAGTAGAGAATAAAAGAAATTATTCAAATTTAATTGGGAGATCAATTCTTTTATTTAATGTATGATTTATATATTTATTAAGTCTACAAATATAATAAAGTAAAATATATCGTGGTCTACAAAATACGCTAGGTTTTATATCCAATCAAAAAGGTCGATCGTTTCTCAAGAAAATATTGAAGTCAAGATTTACGGGGGGGGGGAAAGTTTCTTGTCAAGACTTGTGATAAAAATTAGTTTTTAGGAAGTTTCCTGACAAGTAAATCTTTTTTTTTCTTCATTTATTTATATTTTTATTGAAGATTATTTTTACTATAAGCTTAATTAAGGGTTTTCCCAAACTTTTTTCTCACCCAATAACCCTTGTTATATAAATTTTTGTTAGATCTACATTCATATCAAGTTACTTTTAACTTTAAATTACTTTGTTTTCCATTATTTTATCAATGTTTTTTAGTGGAATAAAAATAATATCTTACTAAATTTAATGTTATGATATGTGATAATAAATTGCATTAATTTTTTTTTAATCTTAAAAGATGGAAAATTTTTCTTTTTACCTATGAACGAATAACAAAATATTTTTGATAACAATATTTTACATATAATTGATGCAAAAAGTTTCCTCCCCAAGATTAAAAAATATGTACAAATCATATCACAGTTTATGATGATCAAAAACTGCTCTCATTCAACTAATGAAAAGTTGAAAATAATTACATCAATGTTAGAAATTCTATCGTTTCTTTAGGTTATAGAAAGAACCTAAACTTCAATGTCGATTCTGTGTAATCACTACAAATGATTTGTCTTGGAGTCATGGTATCCTATCTCTACAATATCAGCTTCAGTACCTGCTGTTGCTCTAAATTACTGCTTACATATTAAATAAGACTTTAATTTTTAATTTATAAAAATAAATTATTTTTATTTAAAATATTATTTCGGAGATGGTACTTGGGTGTTCATATAATATTATATTTTATTTTAAGTTTAAATTATAAGTAATATTCTTAAAATTAATTAATTTTCATTAAATAATTTTTATAATTTTAATTCAATGTTATAAATTCTCATCATCAAGCATTAGGATTATTATTTTACAAACTAAAAGAATTAATATTTTGGGTAAAAATACAAATAAAATCTTTGAATATGATAAATACTCATTTACTTCAAAATTTTTAACTTAAAATATAAAACAAATGCAAATAAATCAAACAAAGAGAGATGATTTCTTTAATAGTTAATATTACATCTAACCGTATTTCATGAAGAGATGACTTAATTTTTTATAAACTCTTAATACAATTTATTTTTTAAGAATAAAAATTTTACATTTACTTAAATTATTTAAATGAAAAATAACTTAATATAAATATTTAAGTTTTGAGGCATAATTAGAAATATCATTTGATTATTATTCGTATGTAAAAGATTATAACTGAGGAATATTTATGTATTTTTTATCATTTATTCATTATAAAAAATTAGTAAAATTACTGTTTTTAATTAAAGAAAAAGGTAAACTTCTAAAAATATACGTTTTTGTATTAAATTTAAAAGTTATCATAACAAATTTATGAACATTATACTTTTAGAGAAATAATATGTTCCTTTTATAAATTAGAGAATAATGTATTTACTCTACAAGTCTAATTCTTCCCAAACCTTTTAATTTATTTGTGAGAGAAAATAGAAGTAATAATTATTAGTGTCTTACCTTTTTTATATTTTGCAAAAACTTAATTATTCATTATAATTTCATAACAGTTAAAAATATTGTTTGATGAGAAACTCACTACAACCTTCCACATTAAGATAGTGATAATTCCTGCGTTTATAAATATAATAAATGATCATTAATATAATTAGATTTATAAATATATTATGAAGTAGGAAAATTCTTGGATGTTTATTGTTTATATTTAATTTGATAATTTAATTTATTATATAAAACAATATTAAAATTATTAAAATACTTTATTAATTATTAAATTAGAAAGTTAATTGCTAGGTGAGGTACAATTTCACTTACGACTCTCTAATACAGCTTTCTACTACACGAAGGCCTACTAAGAGCAAGTAAGGGGTTTCTGGGCGCAACGCATAAGGGACCATCGGTGGATCAATTTCAGCTATTCACTCTTCGAGTTGGACTGAATCCTAAAATTTCCTTGCATAGATGAGTTTACTGGCTTGAGTTCAGTTTCCTAGGTAAAAGGGAGTAGGATAAAGGTACGCTCTTCTTCAAAAGTGAGAAGTCGAAAACAATTGAAGCCAACGATAAGGATTATTCTCCCACACCGGGTTAAGGTACTGAAGTTACCACAGCGAAAGGATAGAGATTACGTTTTCCAGAAGTGGTGGGACCTGTAAGCGTTTTTCACTTTGGCCTATCATCCTGACGGATTTGTAGAGCTCTGTTGCTGGCAACATCTTCATTAAGGAAGAAACTAGGTGATAACGGAGGTGATTTATTTTGAGTTTTTCTACTTTAGGACTGCCACGTCTAGGAATTGATAGGTCAAATTACTCAGACGCGTCTACTTCACGACTAAGATTGATGGTTTGATTTTAATATTAACTAGTGAATGATAGGTTTATTTGATCCCTACTTCTATTAAATAACTATAATACTTAATTAAAACCCCATTAGTCAATTAAGAACGAAGATTAGGAGATAAGAACAATTAAATTAAAATATAATTATAATTGGCTGAAATTAAATATAATTAGGCTAAAAACAAATTTACGCAACCTGATTGGTTTATTTTATAGAGACAATTAATCGAGCCAATGGTTTTAATAATCAGCCAAAGTTAATTAATTTGCGCCAATAATAATTATATTTTAATTTAATTGTTCTTATCTCCTAATCTTCGTTCTTAATTGACTAATGGGGTTTTAATTATATTTATAAATATTTAGTTATATAACTTTTATAAGCTTTTATTATTATTATCATATT
The DNA here is from genome assembly GCA_000711775.1 of Oxytricha trifallax. Lineage (NCBI taxonomy): Eukaryota > Ciliophora > Spirotrichea > Sporadotrichida > Oxytrichidae > Oxytricha > Oxytricha trifallax. Next base: position 20,596 of record ARYC01008536.1, read on the forward strand.
AATATTCATAAAATATGAAGTCTTATTACGGTAAAATAAAATAAATAATGACTGGATAAATCAAACGCAATAGCCACCCACTATAAAATTAATATTAATATTTATATATTTTTTGAAATGTTGTTATTTACTATTACAAATTAAACTCTTTATTTATTTACTCATCTAAGTATTATTAGCTTTCTTTACTAAAATAGATCAATAATATTTCATTTAAAAACACCAAAATAAAGAGCAATTTCCCTTATTTTACTTCTTTAAATTACTGTAGCAATTTCGATTAAATTTTTATTTGTCTTATAATAAAATAAATATTTATGAATCAAGTTTCTAATTTAAAATCGTAGTCATCAACTTTCCTTTAATAAAATAGGAATTAGTAAAATTACTTAGAATTGATAGTCATTGATTATAATGATAAAAAAATATTAATTACTATTTATTACATAATATATAAATAAAAAATATATTGTGTTTGAGAGCGGTAAATGAATATAATTAAAATGTTACATATGCCGCCATAAAATTTTCATAAAAGATAAGTATGGTTTAAAAATTAGAAATAAAGCGCTTAAAATTAATTCTACCAACAATATATATATCGATAATTAATTAAATGTTTTTATTTGTTGATATTATAAGGTAAAGTATGTATAAATAACAGCGAGAAAATTAACTTATTTATTTATTTTTTTTTAAAAAAATGAATTATTTAACTTATAAATGCAAATTCAAAAGATTTTTTAGCTAGTTAGTAATTCAATTTATTATAATAAATAAATATAATAAATCCATATTTTTGATTATTAATATACATCTTTGCCAGATTTTTTATTATTGATTCAATGGATTAAGAGAAAATATTTATTCAAAGTGCATTTGATTCTTAGGGGATGACTCACATTAACTAATTATATATTAATTAAAATCTCACTTTTAAATTTATATTATAAAATGCAAAATTTATAATAAAATTAAATGAGAAATACCCATATTTGGGCATGTATATTATAATAATTCATTTATAATTTATAACTCTTTTATACTCATATGATAATTAATATTTTAAAACCATTCTTCCTCCTATGTTTTTTTTAATATTCGTAATAATTTTTTATCTTAAAATTTTGCGCTGTATTTTTTGATATAAATAAGTTCTGTATTGAAGAATTTTGGTTTTTGTAAATTTTAGTTTTATTTTTTTTTGTTATTTGAGCTTAGTAAATGATTTTAGGATTCATATTTTTAATATCACTTTAAAATTTAGTATAGATTTTATATTTAATTAAATCATTTTGTTATAACTAAGTGGCTTAAATCCTAATAGTAAAAAATTCAATCAATCTTAACTTTCAAACTTAGAAATCAGTCAATGCTTATGAGTATTTCAATAAAAAAACTTAATTAAATCATTAACATGATTTAATTAATGAAAATTATTTTTATGATATAAGAAATGGATTCTTATATTAACCTATAGAAAACAATTATATTAAATTTGTACTCTTAATTTTGTTTTTTTATATATAATTATGTAATTAGTATTAAAATATTTATAAAAAAGGATAATGGTATTAATAAATAAAAATTAAAAAAAAAAGTATTTAAAAATAAATAGAATTTAACTCAAAAATAAAATTATGATTACTATATTACAAATAATAAAACTAAAGTAATAATTACTAAATCTTAACTTAAAATATTTAAAATATATATTTCAATTATTTAAATATATTTATTTTTATATTAATAAATATTCCTAGTTTTTGAGTTGACTTAAATTTAAAATAATTTTTAATTTAGAAAAAAATATATTATTTTGTATAAAAACATCTTAAATATTAAAAGCATTTCTTTTAATTAAAGTAGATTTCATAAGTTTAAATAAAAGCATAAAATAATAAGTTATAAGGTGGTTTAGAAATAATTAATTATCTTTTTATATATTGTATTTCTTATAATTTTGTAATTACAATCACTGCTTGAAAAAATTTAACTATAGCAGGAATTGAACCCTTCACACATTATTTAATAGTCAGTATGTTAAACCAACTAATCTCTATATCAACTTTTCTGTTTACTTCCCTTATTTGCATTTATATATGCTTAGAGAAATTTCAAATACCTCTCTAAATTAAAATCATGATAATTGCAATTTCACTTAATTAAGCAATAGAATTACTTGTAGTACTATAGAAACTCCTATAGCTGATTCCACAAGAGTAAAGAAGAATAGCATTTAAAATTTGAGATTTTTCACTGTTGAAATAAAAGAAAGCAGAATTTAGGTAGTAAAAGATGGGAATTCAAAATAACACAAATAGCAAAGAAACCCAATTTAGATAATGAATTAGAAAAAGAGAGATAATAACAATTAATATTATAAATTGATTAAGTTCTAATCATCTATACTTAAGCTTAAAATAATTAAAGTTATTATGGTTTTGATTACTATTTACATTTTATATCTTTCACTTTTATATCACCCCCCATATCTTTCTTCACTTTTACTCTTGGGGTTTTATTTACATAATTAATTATTATATTATATTAGTGACCATTAAGAGAAGATGCAGTCATCTATCCAATTAACAGGAGGATATCCAAAAGTAAAAGTATGAATATCTGATTATATATCTGGTTGTCACAAGCCCCAGTATCAATTCCGTACATGTTTAAATAATATTAAAACAACAGGAGGATATGGTTAAATCCAGGACTCGTAAATGATAGTAATCTAAGAAAAATATGTTTTTTTCTTCAGTCAACTGTTATCTGTATAGAGTAGAATAATTAGGCAATTAATTCAATATCAATTATGTTTAACTCATAGTAGTTAATCCAAAAAACTGTTTCTTTTTCAAGAGGAAAAATCTTCAACATGATTTTCATAGCTCAACGCTTATAAACTCAATTTTTTATTGATTAATAACTTGATTTTCCTTTTATTTATTTATGATTTTATCACAGTAATAACTAAATATTTGTCTAATTAATGAAAAACGACCATTTCCCAAAGTAAAAATATGATTAAATAGCTTAGGAGACCCTTAATAAATTAATTTCTCCAAATATATATTTTAAAAATCAATTATTATTTATATTGTGATATTTATTAGAAGTATATTAGATTGATAAAGGATCAAGTTTTATCCTGAGTTTTAAGACTAGCTACTATATCAAGCTTTTAAATTCTTTTTGTTTACCGTGAGTTTTTTATTATAAAATAATTATAGCCATTATATAGATCAACAAATTTTTTTATAGTGAGAAATTAATTTATTAATAATTTGAATAATTTATGAAGAAAAAAATAAATTAATTAAATTTGAATTTTAAATAATTAAAATATCAAAATACAAAATTAAATTAAAAATAGCAAAAATTTAATTATATATTCTAATTTTATTTTATTTTTTACAAGAAATAAAACAATGTTTAAATAGAATAATAATAGATTTTATATTCAAAATGGACAATTATAAATGAAGATTAAAATAATAAAATTATTTCTAATACAATCATTTAAATTAATCTTGTCCATTTTTAATAAACATTTGGATACCCCCCATGTGCCTGGAATTTTTTCAAATTCCAGGCACATGAAAACCGTTCCAGATTCATTCTGGAATTTGAGTTAAAATTTTATTTATGGTAGAATATATTATAAATAAAAAAAATTGCTATTGTATTTTGTATATCAAAGTAAAATTAAAAATTCCATTTAATTGCTCTCTTTAATAAATAATCCAAAAGTAATATTACAATGAGATAAAAAAATTAAATATTATAAGCTTTTGAATTTTATAATTATGCACAAAAATGAATCTCCATTGATTCAGTAAAATTATCACTTATATCATGTAAATACTAATTTAAATTTTCTAAAGCCTGTTTTATTTATTATTATACATAATATATAAATTAATGCATTTGTTAAAATATAATTATGCAATTTAATAAGGAATTTTCATTTATCTTAAGAAGCTGGATCATAATTCATATAACATTTCAAATAAAAATAGTGAAGATGTTTAAGAATATTAGCTTATTTTTAAATAATATAATATTATTATTTAAAATTATTCATGGCATTTTTCTATCTTCATCATAAGATGGAACATAACGGGATTTTTTTGTTATATAAAGCTTAGTTTATAATTTAAGAATTTTACAGCCTATCCTCAATATATCATGACATAACTTATAGTTTTCTCAAGGCATATACATTGCAGTGCCGTAAAAAAAACTTATATGTCATGATTACCGTCTATTTTAACTACAACTATTTATATTTAATATTAATTTGATAAATTATGTTTGCTAAACATCGAACGTGTTCCTACAATAGTTATCGTTGTAAAATTATAATCATGTTACAAATTAATATGAATTTGAATATAAATGGTAAAAGAAATTTATTTTTTTGTTTTTAAATAAATATTTAAATAATATTATGTATAACCATTTAAATGAATTTTTGGGGAGAGTTTACTGGCAAAAAATTTTATAGCACCCAAAGAAGGAAGGTTCCTGCCGCTAAGTAATTTTAATAATTTTCAAAAAATCTTTATCATTAATCATATTATAGTTAATTTTTAATTTAGCCTCAAATATCATTTCTTCCTTGATTATGAATCTAAATTATAATAAAAATTACACTAATTATAACAAAAATATTATTTTAGCCTTGTTTATTATTTATAATTTGATAATCAATAATAATTTACTTTTAAAATTATATAATAATAAAAGATAGATAGTATATATTTATGGTAATTGAAATTAAAAATTTACTTGTTTCTAATTCTTTTAATACCAAACGATATAAAACATAATAATGAGGGCAGGAAACTTCTGAAGGAGGCAAGAAACTGTTTTGGGGTATGAAACTTCCTTCCCCCGAATTTTTTATATAAAATAATAATATTTTATAAAAAAAATTTGGTTCCAGATCTGTACCTGGAATTCCAGATTCATTCTGGAATTCCAGATTCAGATCTGGAATTCCAGATATAGTTCTGGAATTCCAGGTACAGTTCTGGAATTCCAGGTTCCAGATTCATGTGCCTGGAATTTGAAAAAAATTCCAGGCACATGGGGGGTATCCAAACATTTTTAGTCTTATAATATTAATTTATTTAGAAATAATAAATAATTAAAAAAGCAGAACCAGTTAAAATACAAATCTAATATAAAATAATAATATCCAGATGAATGGAAAAAATAAAATAAGGAACATATAGAATTGTAAGATTAGGACAATTAAATTTTATTTAATCTAATAATTTTATATAAAGTGTACAAAAAAGTAATATGTACTTATCATCTACTTATCATCTGTCTCAGATAAATTTTAATTGATATTTTATGCAAATATTTAAAATAAACTGTAAATCTTTGAGTATAAAATTTAATTAATGTTGAAGAAAGAAACAATGAGGCAATAGAAATATTTTTAAAATAAAAATAATTAATAATAATATTTTTTATTATTTTTTTAAATATATTATCTCTTACTAATTTATTATTATTTATAAATTAATATATTTATTCTAAATTTGTCAATTTTTATAAAATATTCATAATATACCTATCTTTATGTCATATTTTATATTTATATAATATATTAAAAAATTTATTCAATTATTTAAAATAATGAATGAAGCCTTTACAACAAATAATTTATTTTGAATTTAAAGTTTTAATAATACAATTAAACTACTAATAATATAAAAAAATCTACTGCAAAAGAGCTTTACCTAAAATTGTTTATAAGGCACAAAGGTTGAAACTTAACAAGTGGCAATCTTTCAAGAGCTAAGTTGATTAATCCTAATCTAACAAGATCATAATATTTATTTATTTTAAATCTTCATTATTTATTGTTAACGTATAATTGCTTTAGAATATTAACAATTTAATGGAAATAAATAATTAATGTAAATTTTGAAATCATTAGAGTAAAGAATTTAATGTTTAGAAACAAAATTTTATGATAAAAATATTAAATTGAATCACCCTAGGCTTACCTGTATAAAATTCATAGTTCCTATGAATATTACAAACCTAATTTATTTTAAAGTTTAAAACATCTATTTTCTATTATGTGATGAATAAAATATAGAAATAAAAATAAAAAGATAACTGCACTAAACAAATTTAAATTTCATTATTAAAATATTGAAATGCTTCAATAAATACTTTTTAAAAAATATACATAATAATTAACGAAATGATGAGGCATCTTTGCAATATATTTAAGTTATGATAAAAGCTATAATAATATTAATATAATTAAATTTTTTATTTCAATGAATTAATAATTAATATATCAATCAATAATTTGATATTCTTATTCCTTCTATTGATATTAAATTGTAAATTTATTACTTATAATTTAATAAAGTAAATTATTATATTGATTTAAAAATTAAAATTGAATTATTCATTAAATACTTATACTTATTGTTGAAACAAGAAATTATTAAAACTTATAAAACTTTTTATTTTTTTCATAAAATTTTAGGTAAGTATAATAGAAAAATAATTATTTATTAAATTATAAATAACTATGTTACATTTTGGATCATCAATCTCGCCGATTGAATTTAAGATAATTACAAATTAAAAATTTAATAAAGATTATTAACATTGTCAATAAGATTTTATATAATTATATTATTAAATATTATTTTTATTTCATAGAAAAAATAATTCACATTTCTCATTGATGGTTTTTTTTTATTTTTTTAGTCTTTATCTAATATTTAAATATTTGGTGGTGTGATTAAGGATGTGAAACAAAATTTCGATAGCTTAAGTAAGTGGTATCAGTGAGTTGAAGGGTGGTCGTGGTCACTGCTCTATTTTGACGTCATTCGACGAATTAACAGTGAAATCATGCATTTTCAAGTGATGGTGACGAGGTCACCGTGGTCATGGTCATGGTCAACATGGTCTCGGTCATGGTCACGAAGACCACGGAGGCAGTGACCACGTGACCACGTATCTGGTGAGTTGAAGGGTGGTCGTGGTGACTGCTCTATTTTGACGTCATTCGACGAATTAACAGTGAAATCATGCATTTTCAAGTGATGGTCACGTGGTCACCATGGTCATGGTCATCGTCACCATGATCGTGGTCATGGTCACGAGGACCACGGAGGCAGAGACCTCGTAACCAATTATATGGTGAGTTGAGTGGTGGTCGTGGTCACTGCTCTATTTTGGCGTAATTCGACGAATTAACAGTGAAATAATGCATTTTCAAGTGATGGTCACGTGGTCACCATGGTCATGGTCATCGTAACCATGATCATGGTCATGGTCACGAGGACCACGGAGGTAGTGACCACGTGACCATGTATCATGTGAGTTGAGGGGTGGTCGTGGTCACTGCTCTATTTTGACGTCATTCGACGAATTAACAGTGAAATCATGCATTTTCAAGTGATGGTCACGTGGTCACC
>ARYC01008537.1:0-11447 GCA_000711775.1 Oxytricha trifallax
CTAGTCATACACTTCTATGTTGCTATGTCTCTTATACCAAGACTTCTAGATGAAAGTGTTGAATGTAAACACAGCCTCATCAGCATAAATAAACTTAATATTATTCTATTAGGCTCTCTGCATTTAATTATAAATATAATTTAAGTTGTTGTTGTAAAATGGCAGAGTAAAATCAATTACTCTCTTGATACGATTCACACCTTTGTAAGAGATACCATTTCGTTTATAGATGTTAGCTATAGACTGAGCAGAGATCTTCAACTCAGAGAATTGGCGATGAAACATAGTAGCTCGTTGGTCTAAAGAGAAGTGAGCCCAATACTTCAAAGTTCTCTCATTAATAAGATAGTCAATATGCTTCTATTGAAACTTTGACTTCCACTAAGGCATAGAATTCAGCTATTATTGCTTAAGTCATACTGCTATAAGCCAGTGGGAGCGAACAGTTGAAGGACTTCGCTTTAAGAGCAGTGAAATTGACTTATAATTAAGTACTAGTTTGACTTACTCACTGTATATATCACATCCAAATCGCAGTTTAAACACTAAATCTATATACTCCTCATCATAAATAGACCCCAAAAGCTTGCTATTTTTGTCTCGCATTTAATTAATAACCCCAACCCCTAACAAATTCCCTACAAATCAAAGCACTTATAAACCTCATTAAGGGGTTTTGGGGTTTTGATTGTATAGTTTGATTTTATGCTTCAACAGCAGTAAGTCTAGCAATAATAAGTTCCTCAAGCTTTGAGAATCTTTGTTCAAATGTATTCTTTAGATCTTCAACATATTCTTGCATTTGATCTGCGGCCTCAGTCTCACTTTCGCTGATTCTCTTTGAGTAAAATACATATTGATACTCATCCTTTGATTGTTCTGGTCTTAACATGGAAGTGAAGAAGTAGACTAACTGCTCAAGTTCTTTCTCCATATCTGCTAATGATCTTGAATCTGCAGCCTTGGCATTTTCTTGAATTTAAGCATAGGCATCTGACATGATTGCAATCAATAAGTTCATCATTACGAGTGGAATGATGAAAGAGAAGAGGGCGAATACAAAGAATTAAACGACTTTATATTCGGTAAAGTCCCCTAAGTCACCTAGAGAAAGGACATAACTTCCTCTCAAAAGGGAGACGAAAGTGATGCTTTCGTCACTGATAGAATCAAAGATTTGAGCATATGCCAACATGGCAGTAATCAAAATTAACATGAAGGTTTTCAAGACTTTGATGCACTCAAATATCATCTTTATCAGATATCTAAGTGGCTTGAAGACCTAGAGATACTTGAATAAACTAATTCAAGTGATTTTAAATCACTATTAAAATATTAGCATTTTTACCTTGAACCATACCATAAAGAACAATATTGCTTAACTCTCCTCACTTAGTTTATATTCAGATCTCTCAGTAATAATGCAAACGTAAACAATTATAATTCTTGTGAAATCGATCCAGTTCCAGAAATCTTTGAAGTAACTTTTTCTTTGAATCAAGATTTAAAGCACTTCATAAAAAGCAAATATTGAGTTGCCTATCATGCAAAGAGTTCCAAGTACGTAAATCGCATAGTCATTTTCTACTTCGAAAAAGGCAATTAGAAGTCCAAGGAGACCGAGGTAAACTGCTAATTAGGCAAGGAAGAACTTAAAATAAATTTTTATATAGTTAAACTTCTATGTATATGTTTCCCATTTTCTTGTAAGGAAGATTCTTATGGCATCTTAAACAACCACTTAATCACTTGCCACGCTAATGATTTAATCCAAAAGTTCAATGCTTGCTTTAGAGAAATCTTAGGGTAAGGGATTGGTAATTACTTTGGTTTCAATTAGGTATGTTTCTTCTGACTCATCGTCAATTTCTTTTGGATGAAGAACATTTGCGACATTTTAATCCTCTAAAATACAAGTGATTAAAGCATTATGCAATTTGATTAAGCTATATTACTCTATTCAAAAATTTGGTATCATAATTAACTTAAAATACTATGTTAAATAATAAGTAGATAATTCTGCCCTTAATAATCTTAAAGTATGTAAATAAATTTTTAATATTTATAATGTATAAAAATATAATTACTGTTTATTGAGATTTAATTTAAGGTGTAGACTGGAGTTATTGATGTTGTATATACTACCTCATTAATATTAATATCTATTAAAAATAATATATTGTCATCTCCCATATCATAGTTCTTGGGAATTGCCTATTTGGTGTTGAAATTTTGAGCATTTGGAGTGAAAACACCAACTTTAAATAAGAATTATAATGATAAACTTTCCTTATAAGCTCAGCCAGGTCAGGGGTATCTTCATGCAAAAGTTGATTCATGGGAATTGATTGCATAACTTCAGCAGCTTCCTTTGGATCTATGAGCATAAGTCCTTTAAAAATTGAATTGATACTAGTCAAATCTTAACTCTTAATTGCAAAATGTAAAGGATTCTTGCCAAAGATATCGTATTAGAACTAAACTCCAATTTAGAAACAGTACTCAATAGCTGCATTATTAGCAGATAGAGCGAACCAATTAGAGAAAATAATTTACTAATAAGACTATATGCTATAAAATATATAAATGTAAGGCATTCAATCTGTGTGGATATATAGTCTGCTTAAGCATGTCATCGTCTTTTCTTTAAAATGCAGAGTCAAAAAGTAATCCAAACGAAGCAGTACTATAGCTTGGACCACCTCCAGCAACTGGAATAAACAAACCGTTAAACTGCTTAAATCCATTATTTAAGAAACTTTGATTGCTTTGTTAGAAGCTCAAATATGCAATTGGCTTGATCAATAGTTAAGATGCTGTTTGCATTATAGCAAAATCTCCAGTGAAACACCATGCAGTGTTGTGAGTGATTGGCTCACTCTTTATGACTTGCTTATAAACTGGATTCTTTTTCACTGGTTCACTTACTGCTTCTATAGACTTGGTTGTGGTGTTATAGATTACGAGTTAATTATCATCGTCCTCGAAAGCTATCATGTCTTCACTTTAGAGGAATTAAAGTTGTGACCAGGGTGCTGGAATTCTTTCAATCTCAAAAATAACATTGTGTGTTAAGATATCATAAGCTTGGGATTAGCATAAAATTCTACAGATTTATTGAAAAATTTATTATTAATATAATAACCCAAAGCTTTAACTGTCTCTTCACAGAGTAAAACAAATTTCTTAGAGTCAGAATAAAATTCAATTGCGCTTGCATTATCATCATGCTAGATTTCATCAATGATCTTGCCTGTTCTAGGATCTCTTATTTCTATTTTATTAACTTCATGAGATAATATTTGGATAGAGTTGTCTGGAGACATTGCGAAAGCTCTTATACTGGGAATAGTTTCTTTAAGTTCCCCAGAGAAAGTCAATATACTTAAGTTGTATTGCCAGAATTATATTTAAAAAATAAAACACAATCAACCTTTTAGTTTAATATATATATATTTACTATGAATGGACCGTGAACAATATACACTTCTTAAAGCTCTTCGTTAGCATCAACACTTCTAATGTCCGTTATATCAGCAGTATTTGCGAATTAGGTTTCTCCTGAAGCACTAGACTCATCTACCTTGATAACTTGAATTTCATAGTCCTTATCTAATCCATAGGCAATGAAAATCTATAAATAATTAAATGACTAAAAGTTTTGAGTCGGATGAGAATTTCATTGTCTAGTAAAACAGATCTTCTCTCATAGGTCCGAAACTTTGGAGTTTAGTTTTATTTTTGGAGTTGTAGATGTTAACTTTATTTTCAAAGTTGTTTAGCGCAAATATCTAACCATTTCTTGCTGAGACTGCATTGAAGATCTTTTCATCTTCAAGCTAAATAGGTTCTTCTTTCTACTTCCAATCGATGACTCTTATGTTACCTTCCTTATCTAGGATGATTAGCCATTCATCATTTTCGGAATAGAGAACTTTTTTAGCTTCAAATTCTGTTCTCAGGAAATAAATAAGATTAAGGCTTTCATCATAAATGGCTATAAAAAACAATAAAGCATTAATTTAGACTACACCTTCATCTCCAGCAAATGCGAAAAATTCTTGATTAAAGGATGCACTCAAACCTGAAACATTACCAAGGAAGGTTAGGTCTTCGCTCTTGATAAGATGCTCACCTTCAAAAACAGAGAAAGATTAATTATAATTTACACTATTATTTATAAAGATGATTTCTTTTCCTTTTCATTGTAAAGTGCGACAACACACTTTTATTGGAAGAGAATCATTCCTTGAGTCTTAACCTTTTTGTTTTTTGTGAGCAACTTGGTTTGGTTTTCGTTCTCATAGTAGCTTAGCTCTTGCTTGTGGTTAGCAGAGTAAAAAACAGTGTCGTTTATAGCTCCAATAAAACTTGAACGGGGATCTTTACCCTCGTGGACAGAGTGCTCACTCTTTAATTGAAGATCGTTGATGCCAATTTAAAAAGTATCATAAAGTATTTAATATTGTTTTGACATCTCCCTCTAAATTACCAAAGAAGGCGATATCCTCATCCTCTTAAGCATTTTGAATGACATCTAAACCGTAAGCTTTCTTTCCGAATTCTTGATACATTAGCAAGGGGAAGTCTCTGTTGTGATTCTCATAGAAATCCTCAATATCATAAATTGCGAAGCCTTTCTCTGCGGTTACCATGAGCTTATGACCTTTCATTTTGAGTTGCATGATGCGACTGTTTAAGTCGTTCCACGATCTCTTCTCTCTTGTAAGATAGTTAAAGATGTAAACTTTATAATAGGATTAGCTGAGTAATTTTGAATATCAAATTACTTTAGATTCTGCCCTAGTTATCTCCGACAACAAGTTTGTCTGTTTGATAAGAGCACATGTTTTGAGAAGGGGAAAGTTTCTCATCAATAACATTTATTTTTCTCAATCTTCTGCCTCTCAAGAGCTCTCTTCCATTCTTAACAGCAACTGAGAATATTATACAATATGCATTCCATCGTCTTTAAAAATCAGGAAATTTATACAATAAAAAGACTATTTTAATTTACTTTAACTGAGGTATCACCTATATAAGGCTGTTTATCAACTTTCTTGACTTAATCCTTATTGTAATAATGATCGAAATAGCTAGTAGCTGGCAAGTGAGATTTTATAGCGTAAGGTCTCTGAGGGGCCGGTTTGAGGAAGCTGGAAGTACCGACTGTCTTCTAGGTTTTTACCATTGATTGTTTTTCTGAATTCATTTCTCTAAGGGAAAGGATGTGTAAAAAGTGTGTATTAAAAATACGAGATAATAGTAATTAAGTATCACTAAATAAAATAGTATTTTATTTTGAATTTATTATAAAATAGTATAATTCCAATATTAAGATAGGATTTAACAATTAAGTTGGATTAACTGAATAGAGTAAAATAATAACATTAATACTCTTAGACTTTTAATTTATCAGATTTTTAAACATACTTTAATGGTAAATCTTATTGAAAATAACATATATATTTTTTACAGTTGACATTGAAAATTTTAAGTTACAGTGATTCTACTTTCTATTAAATATAATAATTATTCTAATCTATCGATATATCTTAAATACTTTAAATAGCGCATAAATATCATTAATTATGTATTCAGCATATGATGTAAATTAAATTTGTTTTAATGAATTTAAATGCATTTAGAAATAGTGTTGAGCATTAAGTTAATAATCTAATAACAGTTTGGTAAGTTTTTCATGTTTCGACATGCTCAATTGAGAAGTTGTGTCTGATTGGGATTTGCACAAACAAAATTTCAATTGCAAAGAAGGTTTGTCTGAAGATAACAAGTAACTGCTGAGTGAAGAAATCAGCATTTTCCAACATAGCGGTCAAAATACAAAATTTTAAAAAGTAATATTAAAAACTTAAATTTCTTTCGAATTTTTGCTATGAATGGTTTTAGAAATTGCTAGAATTTTTGTATAGACTTTTAAATACCCTCAATAATGTACTTTTGAATGACAATCATGAAGATAATTACTCCAAGCATGTTAGCATTTGAGAAGGGGTCGTCTCTCTTGGCAATTTTGTCGGCTAGTTTTTAGTAAATATAGAGACCGTAAATTGTGATAACTGTTAACACAATTTGAACAACGTCCAAACCAAAGTTCTCCAATTCTGATTTACAAAACCAAAATTCTAAAAAATTTAATAAAAGTTTAATTTTAATTTATAAAAATGACTTGATTAATTCAAATAATAATAGGGAGCTTAGTAAAACTATAACATTATAATTTATAAAGGATTAATTGAATTTTAGTATTATCGGTTGATCTTGTAGATGATCTTGATTCTTGAGAGAGGTACAAATCAATGATAGTAAACAATAGTTCAAAGAAGAATGTGGCCAATACAAATAAAATTATCTCTATCTATTTTCAAATTAAATTAAAGCTGTAAATTTTTTAATGTATTTGTGAATATGCCGTATCTTAGGGTCTTTTCAAATCTTGAAACTTTATGTCCTTCACCCTTGTGGAATTTAATGGCTCCAAATTTCTCGCAGCAAAACATTTTAATGGTGGTGGCTCTGTTCAAGAGGATCAAGTAAAATTGTTTCTAATTTTGTTAATATCATTAAGATTTAATTTTTGAAAACGATTTAAATATAATTGTTCCTTGGCTGCTTCAATTTCTTTAGAGTCATTAGGGTTTTGTCTAAGTGAATCTTTCAAATTCTCTGCAATTATTTGAGCTAATTGTTTAAAATAAAATGCAAAATTTTAATAGCTTCATTAGCATGAGAATCTTAATGTCCGTGACTGGTTGCTTGAGCTATGGAAGGTTTATGAGCATTTATAATAAACATTAATTCGAAATATCATAGTTTCTGAATATTGAGTTAGTAAATCAGTTTTTTAGTTAGTTACTATAAGCCATGTAGAATATTTATATAAGAGAAAACTTATAAAATTTTAGAGGGAAAACTTAGCCCAAATTACGCATATAGACTTTCAATATTTATCATAATATTGACTTACTGTTGAAAGCAAGTAATTTCTTTTAGAAAGTTTTCTGGTCATTGCTCATAAGAGGTTGAATGTAGTTCTTGTCGAGATATAGTGATATTGATTCTCTATATTGCCAGAAGAAGAAGCTCAGTGAAATGAGGGTATTGATTTCCATTAGCAAGTCAAAGATACCGACGTGATCAGGGTTCTGGAGGCACAGTTATATTTATAGTATTTTTTTCCTATTTTTTCGATTGAAAAAGAATTATAACTAAATTAAATTAGATTAATAGAACAGTTGATTTAAGATTGAAAGTCTAAAGCATAATATTAAATTACTGAAGAAATTTGGAAAAAATCCACATTTAAATCAATATGCTTTAAATTTTACGTTAAGATATATGAAACGAATAGAATTGAAGTGATAATCTTATATAATGATTTTATATTATTGATATTTGATTTAAGTGAAGTAAAGTTTCTTGCGCTTAATATCTCTCTTCTTTTTGGCCTTGAAAATCTGATCAGCCAATTTGTAGATAACCAAGAGTGAAAGCACTATGGTCCAGAAATTGCAAATAAATGAAACTAATCTCATTGTGAACAGCATTTCGTTTATTGTCTCTTTTTGCTTCAATCTCTCAGCCGAAGTGTAATATTAGCCGGTTTGAGTTAAAACTGGGGCACCAGTTGAATCTACTGCATATTTATATATCAATTATTTTTTAATTAAATAAAAGACAATAATTTTAAATAGCAGTTGAGTTCATTTCTGCTACTTATTCTGCAAGAGAAAGCAGCTTTAATTATAGTAATATTAAAACAAATAAAATCCAATGATAAATATTGCTTAAAAATAAATTAGCAAAAAGAATTTGATAAAAATGAGTGGCAGTTTACATTAGAGCTTATCTAATATAATTTAGTTTTAGTTTTAGTTTAATTTATCTCAATTTTTATTTTTTTACTGCCTCACATGAGAGTGATAAACTAAGGTTAATTTTATTGATTATTTTTCTTTTTATTGAAATGCTCAAGACCTTTTATAATTAATATTGTTTTGATAACTTTGATTGTTTTTCATTGACACTTATCCAATTAAATTGAGGAATCAACATACATTAATAATAGTAATTAAAATTATTAAGCTGTGATTTTATGAATTCTGCCATATTTTAATTTTAAGATATATCTATATATGTCGATTAGATAATAGAACTTATTATAAATACTGAAGAAATGCGCTTGTGTTTTATTTATTAAATTCACTTTATTTTTCTAAATTCATGATATTTAATTATTAAATTTTATATTTCAAATTTGGATGAACTCAAATCCTTAAATTTGAAACATTAATTCACACTTTTTATCAGAATATTAATTCTCTCATTTTTTAAAAAAAATTAGTATAATTTAAAGAAAAAAATAAATCGCTTCAATTAGAAATTATAATTAATTATTGTCTTAAAATTTACTCTTTAGCTATAAAAAGTATTGATTTCAATGTACATTAAAAAATCTAATTGAGCTTCAGATTTTAGAATAAGTTTTTCATTTTATATATTAAGCTTAAAAGATAAGGATTTCTTTACTTAAAAAATAAAAGAATCTATTAATATAACTTAATACAATTTTCTAACAAAATATTATCATTATATAGATTTAAAAGTGAAAATGGGAGCATTAGTTTGAAATACTGACTAATGAATATAGAAACATTTAATTATTTCACTAAGACCAACTATTTAAGCAATAAAGGCTCTAAATTACTGGTATCATTGTAAACTTTTATGACACGTTGATGTTTTAGTAAACGCTAGTTATCACTTGTGACTTATATATTATTTGAAATTTGATAATAGTAAGATCATTTAAATTGTCAAAATCAAAAAACGACAAATGTAATGGATGAAATTTTAATTAAAAAATAGTATATTGGGCAATATATTTAATTTAAACTAATCTTTGAAAAAGGGTAATTAAGATAAGATTTATAAAGATCTATTTTATTTCGGGGATATTTTTTTCAAAATATTTAAAACGAAAATTGAAATAAATGTTAGTCAACTTTAATTTTCCATATTTATGATAGCATAATTTTATTTATTTCACACAGATATTGCATTGCCATTATGAACACATTTAACTTCCTTTAAGCGCAGTATTCTGAATATTTATTGAACTTTTTCTTGCAAGATAATAATTTTCTTTTCAAATTAATCAGTTCCTAAATATTTCATTAATTTAATTATTTTCTAATAGAAAAAATATTTGTAAAATTAAATAATAAAAGTGTATTTATTTTTAATCTCAAATTTTTGGAAAATATGGAAATTCTTTATTCCCTTATTTTTGTTATTTTAAATAAAAAGAAATTCATGTCACAAGAATCGAAATATCTATCTTAAAAAGTATAAATTTTTTTTGAAAATTTAGAAAAATTGAACAATTAATTATATGTCAAAACATCAAAAATATTTTGCCTATAATTCATAAAAATTAGAAAAAATCTTTTCAACTGATATTTTTTAGTTATTGTACGTTGCATTTGTTGAAACTAACTAAGACTAAGTTTTCAAAATTCAAACATAGAAAAGAAAGAGGAATTTATGCAAATAGATATAAATGATATTTCTATTCTCTTTATAAATTTATTCAAAATTTTGAAATCTTTCTGTATAATTTGTCATAAATGTCTAATAGATTTTTATTACATTTCTTTCTTTTATTTTTCTTTTTTTAAACTATTTTTATCTACCGATTGCTAGTTTGGTTATGAAATTAATATTTGTTCCTACCAAGATACCACCCCCCCAAAAACACCCTATTTCATATCAAATTTTGAATCTACAGTGTCTTAATCGATCTCCTTCTTGACATCTCGACATCATAGACCCTATTTTATATATAAAATTTTATTATAATTTCAAATTTTTTATTTCCATGATAGTGGAATAAGTCATATGAATTTTATGATTTATAAAGTTTCAAGCTGTTGTTCAACCATTTACACTATACCTTTTGAAATATAAATTGAAAAAACTTTTCCATTAAATAATATTTTTATTACTTTCATAGTAAAACTATTTATAGACCTATACTATACAAACTTTTTTAAAAAAAAATTATTTTATCCCCTTTAATCAAACTTCTCATTCGACATAATTCGAAGAAAATAGTAATGAGTAATATTCTTTAAGTTTTTATTTTTTTCTTAAATTTATACAAGATAACGGTGCCAAAAAGATATTTGTAAAATTAAGAAAAAATAAAAACTTAAAAATATTACTCATACTTATTTCTTCGAATTATGTCGAATTGAAGTTGATTAAAGGGATAAAAATATTTTTTTTTAAAAAAATTGTATAGTATAGTCTATAAATATTTTACTTTGAAAGTAATAAAAAATATTATTTAATGGAAAAAGTTTTTTCAATTTATATTTCAAAAGGTATAGTGTAAATGGTTGAACAACAGCTTGAAACTTTATAAATCATAAAATTCATATGACTTATTCCACTATCATGGAAATAAAAAATTTGAAATTATAATAAAATTTTATATATAAAATAGGGTCTATGATGTCGAGATGTCAAGAAGGAGATCGATTAAGACACTGTAGATTCAAAATTTGATATGAAATAGGGTGTTTTTGGGGGGGTGGTATCTTGGTAGGAACAAATATTCATTAAAAATATTTGTATTTGATAACTTGTTTATCTTTATCTTTCAATTTTTTTTACAGTTAATGGATATGGTAAATGCATATTGATGAATATTAAAATAGCTGATTTAAATGCTAAGTTAAAAATTAATAGTCTTTGTTTGTTAAATTTCAATCTTAAATATTAAATCAAAATTTATTGATTAACATTATGCTGGATTAAATAAATTAAAGATAATTTTATTAAAAAAATATAAATATAAATAAATTGCTAAATTAATGCGAATTTTGTATTTTTAATAATTTTGATACTTTTTATTTTCGAATTTTAGTTTTTGAAAAATATGTACGAGAAAGAAAAAATATAATAATAATATTTCCTTATCTAAGATTTATATTAACATCGGCTATTTAGGGAAAAATTATATATAATAAAAAAGAATTTGTGAATTTAATAATTTATTTGCATAATTCAATTACATTCTTTAATTAAAAATCATTCTGAATCTCATAATAATAATTTTAATTTTTTATATTATAGAAATACACTTAATTTTGGACATAAATTAATTAAAACATTCAAAACCTCAAAACCCTTTCAGTAGTTTGATTGAGTTTTGATTTATAAAAGTAGACTATTAGTGCATCCTTTATTAGGGTTTTAATAGGATTTATGTAGGGGTTTAATGTTTAAATATTAGTAATTTAAGTGAGTATAAAAAGCGAATTTTTAAGATATTTCACACAAACATAAGCTTAGAGTCATGTGGCAGTTCTCTGAATTTTATCTTTCTAAGTTGATGTTTGATTTTTTCTATTGTTTGT
>ARYC01008538.1:0-22906 GCA_000711775.1 Oxytricha trifallax
AAAATTATATTTCTTTGAGAATAAATAAATCAATTCAGAATTCCTAGAACATTTATATACAAATATTTCATCTTTATTAAAAATAAGAATAAAAATATAGAAAGCTTCAAAATTTCAACAGTTAATCTCAATGAATTAACAAACATAGACTTCTGTTTAATTTAGATTACTTCGAAATTACATATAATCTATTTATTAATTAACATGGATTTAAATTGCTTCCTTCAAGCTCAAAATTATTTTCCTCTCCAAGAATCTGTTTAAACAAAATTTCATATTATTTCCTCTTAAAATTAAATTGTTTTATTACACTGTGCAAATGAAGACTCACTTCCAACATAAAATCTGCATAATTAAGTCATAAGGTCTTAATTCCTTTTTGATCTAGTCAAAACTTATCAATATAAGTCATAGTCTCTCACACTTCAACAATATTCAATAAGTAATCAACAATTCATAATTAATTTTACCCACCTATCATGTTATATACATGTTAATTATGTTGAAAATTGTGAATAAGATAAAAAGATAAGGAGTTTGAAAAATTAAAAATTCAGATATCTTAAACAAGTCGTCAAACAGCAAAAACAAAAATATAAATAAGTTAATTATATTTCTATACATCAAACTCGAAAATAAATTTACACAAACTATACATATAATAAGTATCATTTAAGCAAATCTAGAGTTCAAATGTAATTTAGTAAATAACAAGAATTTTTGCAACACTAAAATTGAAACTTCTCTCATTGCCATTTGCTTGATATCAAATACTGCTTGGTTCCTTAATAATCCTTAAAAAGTCGGATCTGCATCAGGTAGTTTGATAATACTTTGTCGTTAACTAGTTTGAATTCCAGTAGACAGAAGATGAAAGGAACCAAATGAATAAAATAAAGAAGAGCAAGTGGACATATTAGAATAGTCATAATTGTCAAGTAATGGCATCTTCTTTGAAAAAGGCTTGCCTAATAGATATTTTTAACATATAA
Source organism: Oxytricha trifallax (assembly GCA_000711775.1). Lineage (NCBI taxonomy): Eukaryota > Ciliophora > Spirotrichea > Sporadotrichida > Oxytrichidae > Oxytricha > Oxytricha trifallax. Next base: position 993 of record ARYC01008538.1, read on the forward strand.
AAGTCTGCGGGTCCTCACAAACCTCAAATTTTGGACTTATTCTCATACTATTTATTTTAAAACGAATTAAATTAATATAGCATTAGTTTTTAAAGAATTCATAAAAACTAAAATAAAATGAAAAATAATTTTATATTTATATAAAAATTATGAAGAAAATTAAATCATATGTATAATATGTGCAATTAATGGTTTTTAAAAATTGATAAATTAGTCAATTATGGAAACATATGACTACAAATTAAAAATTTCAAGGACGTCACTATTGGCTATAATTTATCTTATTTCCAGAGAGACTTATCTCTAATTTAATTTAGCATAATTAAACTCAGTACATTATTATATCTGATTAGAGTCGATTTAACATACTCTATATATAGATAAAAAGATAAATTTGTAGAAATAGTATGTATCTTTAGCTCTCAATACGCAGCCAGAGATACACTCTCATCTTTTACTATAAGTCCACAAAGAAATGTTGGTAGGACCTAGAATCCAAGCAACTTACTTGTCTGCATATCAACTGCCAGAGTCGCATCATCAATAGTAATACCTAATAACATATCACGTATAATAAACTCTTTGACTCAAATATGATTGAGCATTACAAGAATTGGCTGTGTAGTGAGTGTAATATAATCACGATAAAAGTTTCAGCTAAAGAGATAAAGCTATTACAAATAGACGTATAGTGTGCTTGATCTCTTGAAATGAGATTTGTTATTATTAAATGAGATCAAGGTTAGAGATGGAGTATATTAAAAGCATAGATCGTTCAAAATTAATTTCGTACTAAGATTAATGATTATAATCTAGTAAATCTAATTCGTTAATATAAGGCAATCGAGAAATACTGGCGAGCATTTTCAGATTGCTTCACTTATTGATTAGTTCAAAGAGATAATCAATTAATTAAAATCTATAAATTATAAAAATACAAATAATGATGCATATCATATTAATGAGTAGCCTTTGGTCAAGATTATCTTAAAGTATTTCTGTTTAATTAGGCTCATTAAGAGATGAGACTGGTATGATGATACATTTATTGTTGGTTTAGACTAAGTTATTTACGCATTGCTATAAAATAAAATAACAATTAAACTCATTTATTGGAGATAGCTTCTGAAATGAAGTTTGAAAAACAGCAAGTTAGATATGAGAAATTTGGATGGTAGCTTACTCCAAAGTTTACTTATTGATTTATAATAAAAATAAATAAAAAATTTAAAACAAAACTTTCATAATCTTATTTTTATATTAAACAAAATTACTATTGATATATAAGACTGAATTTAAATAAAATGAAATAAACATTAAATAAAAACAAATATTAACTGAAAATCTTTTTAATAAACTATAATCCTATATTAAATTAAGTAAAATACATAAAACATTCTATGAGGGTCGCCAACTGAGAAAAGTAAGCAGTAAGCTGCCCTCCAAATTTTTCTGATTAATTAATTTTTTTTCTTCAGATGGCATTTAGGCTTGTTAAACTAGTAAAAATTGAGTCTATAAATACCTGATGAGATTACTGTCTACTCCAAAATTATTCATAAATAGTTTAATTGTTGATTGAGCTGCTTCTCTATAGCAGGTCTCATACTCATTGATTTGGATTAAGAGGATAATAGCGATAATCAGTCCGTAAAATCCCAAGGCTTCTGAGAAGATGGGAATCTAAATCATTCCGACGAAGATCTGTTCTTGTGAGGCATAAGTGCTGACACGGCAATTAAGAATTTTCATTATATAAGTTTAAGAATTCATTTCTATTCCCATTCTAACAAGCTTTCCATTTTGATTTTAAGTTAGATTGAATCCATTACAGCTTCAGCAAAAAGGTATTTTAATAATTTACAATATTACTGTCGAAATCTAATTAGTGGTAAGATTCATTTAATTTGGATGATGGTTACTGTTTTAGCTGTTAAATTAATCTGTTAATTTTATTTTGCTTAGAAAAGTGATCATCCTTGAATATCTTGAACTTCTAGCTTAATTAATTGTCGTCTTTAATTTCAGTTATTGGCTTTTCTTGCAAAATAGTCTTCAACACTCATTATTCCCGTTTTGCTTTCTTAATTTTAAGATTTTTAAATTCGAATCGTTTTTTTATTGTTATAAAATTATTTATAGATTCATGGAATTTATGTGGTGATCCTAGTCTAGGTCGAGCCTAGGAGGTTTAACATTTTCACAGATTTTCAGTAATTTGTCTCTATTATGCTGATATTCTTAGAAAATCATTACGTAAACTGATCTCTGACTAATCTTGCGACCTTTCCACTTTTGTTAATATGGGTTTATTGGCAATACTCTAACCACCCCAAGGAGCTAAGAAGTATATTGTATATTCTGCTAACTGACAGTATGCTATTTATACATTTTAATTGAAAAGCTATCGTAAGCTTTATTAGGATTGAATATTTATTAACAAAAATTCGAAAATCCAACGATTTTTGCTGAATGTAATAATTAGTTAGTGATTTAGAATAAATAAATAGAATACGCCACTCTTATTAAATAGCACTTAAAACCCCAAGAGTAATTTTTAAGCAATAGAGAGAATGAGAAATTAATAAATGAAACTTTTAAAATTTAATTACTGGAGGAATGAAACCCCATTAGGAGAAATACAAAAGGGGTGGAAAGTGAAAAATTAAAATATTTCAATTAAGGTACAAGAACCATCCCAGTTTCAAGAAGCTGTTCGTCCCATCCCTGATCAGGAAGATGTATCTCAGTCGTGAATGCAGGCTAGTGGCCAGACCTCCCTTATGGAGCTGTGACTTAGGGATCTCTGCAGGAGCATTTACTTGTATGTGGGAGATACACTGAGGAACCTATGCCAAGCCACCTCGACCTCCTCGCGATCCTCAGGGGCGGCCTCAACTTTCTCCACAATGCTTTCGAAGGGAGGGATGAACTGCTTGCTCTTGATCTTTTCATAGTAAGAGAGGATCTAGGCGATTCTGGCGTGGGTCTTCCTGCTAGGTCTGGCACAGTGGGAGCACTCCATTTTCTATAATCGAATTAAGTTTTTAAAGTTCTAATTTTAATTAATTAAAATAGGGCAGCTATTTAGACTATAATTAAACCCTTAATTTAAACAATTAAACGATCAAATTTTTAAACTTACCTAAAATGGCCAGACTTTTTTGCCTTCGAGTTTTTCAGGAAACATAGAGCTAGGGGGTTACTTTTTCCCTATAATTAAAAATAATTATATATAAATTAATTTAATTAATTAATTGATCCCCTTTAGAAATTGGTAAAGAAACTTACCCTTGATCTGACATCCTGGAGGCCCAGGTGCTTCAGAGCATCGACCAAGGAATAGGTGGAGGCGCTGGGGGTCCACCTCATGCCACAAAGGGGGTAAGAAGTGATAGTCTCCAGGGGTGCCTGTAACGTCATTCTTCTTGAGTGGCTCAGGAAGCTCTGCTTGATCCACATAAGATTTCTACTTTAGCTCAGCTTAGTTATTCTCTAGTAGCTAGGTTAGTTCTCCAAAGGAAATCCTAATAGCGCCAGAGTAAATCCGTGAGGGTGTAGGGGGTCAAAGATCAAGGAAGGCCTTCACATACATCTCCAGAAGCTCTTTGTCAGTGATTCTTTTGGTTCTCTTCCAATGATTTTCTTATTCTTTTTGGGGTTATTAAGGTGTCCGTTAGGGATTTGCCCGCTATTTCTTAGGTTGTTTTATTTTCTCTAGTAATTCGTTGAGCTACTTCTGTAGTTCTGGAGACAGGCAGCCCACTGATGAAGTATTAGATTTAGAATCGGCATATTCTTGGCCTCTTCCCTCTGAAGGCGTCCGCTCCATTTGACCATCAGATAGCCTTCATGTCTCGTTCATTAAGTTTTTAGTTATAGCTGCTGGGGTTTTCGCCAATAGGTAGCCGAGGAGGCCCCCACCTCCGATCTCTGTCGCGTCATCCCTTGTAGCTACTGCCACTCTTACTCGTATGGTCTCGTCCCTCGTTTCGTCATACAGCACCTCTCTCCCATAGTTTGCGTCCCTGGGGAAGGTGAGCTTGCGCACCGAGAGTCGTAGCTCTATATCACTGTCCACCATCTCCTGGTAGTGGATGATTTGGTTGTGTCCAAGGATGGTGATCTCAGTGTCCTGCATCTCCTTTGAGGATCTCTGGAAGGTCGACATGCTGTCCATCAGGCATCGGAGCCTGGTCTCAAAGATGGCCTCCTCAGGTACGTGTGAAGGCTCTATTTGTGTCCGGAGGGTGGGCAGCAGCAGCTGGGGGGTCTAGCTCCACCAATGGGGAGGATAGGAAGGGTATGATCCTACGTGAGATTAAGTTCTCAGGGCTCAGCATCTTTGGACTAGGTGTGTCTAATTAATAATAATTAAGGCTTAATATACTAGAATATATTTTAATCAGATCAGGCTTCAAAAGTTGGTAGCTTTATGTTTTGTGAAGACCCTCCTATATTATATATATATTAGTACTCTTGTTTAATTACTAAAAGCTACCAACTATTTATAATAATTAAAATACTATATTTAATTTAAATTCAAATTCAACTTAATTCAACAACAAAAAAACTCTTGTCGTTTTATCTAATTCACATTATATTTATTAATTAATTATTATTTTTCCAAATACATATGTAAATTATCAATTTTACCAACTCAATAATCAATTAATTTACATGATGAGAGACAATAAAACAGACAGAAGTATCTGACATGACTACATAAGCAAAAGCGCAGATTAAATTCTCTGCACCATCTATCAATTGAACTATCCAAGATTTTTAGCCCAGTAGGAGTAATAACAAACATTTTCAGTTATCATTACTAAGTAATTATCACAACTTCGATAATTATTACACTACTTCATATTCTCAGAAAAAACTATTGAAAATTTTTTTTTGACCCAGTATTTAGAAATGAACTATTGCAGCAAAATCAGTGCTATACTCGTTAATGACTTCGTTACTTTATCTTAAGGTATTAGTGAGGCTATTATTGATGAAAAACATTAAGTTTATGTTAGACTTTGCAGAAACTTTAACTGATGAATTCTATTGTCTAATTGTAAGTTTCATGAATAGCAATATTATTTATTGAATTAAGATAAGAAATAAAAGAATAGTAAATATAAATAATTAATTAATTTATAAATTCAAAAAAGTATAAAATTTTACATATTTAATGGATGGGTTGAGGTAATGATTTAAAATTACTAGGAAGGTACTAAACTAGTAGACCACGTGAACTAGTTGGAAGAAGTCTTGGCATGTAAATGGTGATAAGTAAGAAATTGAGTTGTTTGGTAGTAATACTGTTCTTGGTCATATAGCTTTATTTTACTAAATGCATTTTCAATAATATTCAAATAAATATAGTTATTTAATTTTAATTACATAAATCTTTGTTGGATCAACTTAGAAGACTTACTTAATTGTCCTAGTCTAGGAATGTTTTGTATAGATAAATTCTGAAATCAAAAAGACATTCATTCAATTAATAAGAGGAAGACTAGGTGGACGAATGATAAGTCTTCTCATGATTTAAGTAAAATATAATATATATATATATATATATAGAATTATCAAAGCATCTGAAGGAGAATGTAAAGCATCTGGTGGAGTTCATTAAGCATTTTAAAGTATAGATTATTTTATAATCCAAATAACCCTAATACCCCAAAAAATCATTTAATGGCTCGATCAACAGCCTTTACGATCTCATCTCAGAAATAAATCATCTAAGTTTTAAGTGGTTAAACGGCAAAGTATAAGCTTTTATTTTGTCTTTAAATAAATCTTTTTAGACATGAGTCTAAGATAGGCAATCTAATATCATTGTATCCTTGTACCTTAATTAGGCGATATTATAACTTAGTTTATGAGAAGTTTCATCATTAATCCCTTTTAAATAATACATTTTTCTAATTTCATAACTCCTTCCTTGTACAACCTGTTATCGGCATCCGATAATATTCATAATCTGCGAGTGAAATACTTTTGTCATAAATCTTAATGAAGATTTTGGCCGAGCATCCTACAGTTACAATAGCTGAATGGAAAATTAAGAGAATATAACATCAAATAACAGAATTAGATGTAAATCAAAAAAATAGGTTTCTACTCAAGTCTTAAGAATTCACTTTTTATTTTCATATGCTATATGCCAAAATCTACTGCATTTCAAATTAAAATCATATTTAATGTTCATTTACTACCAAGGTAATTTTGATAATTAATAATTTAGTTATTCTAAAATCTTTAAAGTGTTTCAATAAAACTTTCACAGATTTCATCATTAGGTATCTTTTATAAAAATCTACTGAATCAAAAATGGTAACATATAAATTTTAAAAGCAAATTTATCATGGATTGTAAAGTTAGGTGTATCAGCAACATATTTTAAATTGAAAATATCTAAAAAAATAATATAATTTGTATAAATAATATAAGCATATTATGTTAATGCTCTTGATGATATCTTTTAATCAAACCAATATACAAAAAGATTACATTTTAATTTAAATTAGAGTGCTGAATAAATTAGAAAATAGATTAAATATATGATCTCTTTTAAATATGACATTTCGTTTATAAGAAACGACATTAGGTATTAATTAATAAATTAAAAAAAAATAAAAATTAAATAAATTTAACTTTTTTAATTAATAAGTTTTTAAAATTACTCAAAAATTTTAATTTAATTAATATAATATAGAATGTATTTTTTTATTAATTAAAACTTAATGTAGTTTCTAAAAAATGAAAAGTCATATTTAATAAAGAACATATATTTAAACTATTTTCTAATTAAATTCGCAATCTAACTCAAATTTTATTGTTCGTTTGGGTTGTAGTGCGATTTTAATTATTTAATTAGTAATATGTAAATAAATAATATGGGAAATAATAAATTCTTGCTAAATGGTACAATTTATACTGATAGTCTTATTTTCCCTTTAAAAAAAAATTTATGAAAGTCGAGAATCGGCAGGACAATAAACTAATGTGAATTTAAAAGTATTCAACTCTTGCTCTTTACAATTTTCTTTATTATAAGCTCGCAAGATAATTCACTTTGCATTTGACAATGACATACAACACTTGAAAAAGGTTTAAATAGATCCTTAGACAATTCAAAACATGTCATTTTCATGACACATATATAAAAATAGTTCCTTTCCAAACGTTAATGAAGGCAATCAAAATCCTAAAACCACTTTTTGAGGTTTATATGTGCATTTTTTTGTATGGTATAATTTGGTTCTTATTGGGGTTAGTAAAGATATAATGCTAATTTGCAAAATAAGATATAGAAATTAGCAAAATCTATGGTCTATTTTTAATGAGTAATATTTATATTTTTTGCTCAGGCTTATGTATGCTTCAAATAATAATATAGACTAAGTCAAACCAGTGATATATTATGCAGCTATTTCAAAGCTCTTGCATAAGAGTGCTTCAACTATTAGGCATCACTCAATGTTAGCTGTTTTGCATATTAACTCTAGTACAAAAAAACATCCAGCAAGATAATATAAGTTCACTCAGACTCACATTGACTATTCTGTGAATCTAAGACTTTAAATTATTGAGCACACTTTCCTCTTGACTAGCTTGCTGTAATTTTTCATCGTAAGTTTCCTGATATGTGTATCTCTCCTTAAACTATAGATATATTTATTGAAGAAATGGTATAACTTTCAAGACCGTCAACACAGTGAATTGAGTGATTGAATTTACAATGCCATTTATAGTAATAATTTAAACTTTATTTATGATTAAATGCAGAGAGCTATTACTAATCACATCAAGTTCATACACGCTGATGAAGCAGTATCCGCCTTCAACACCTTTTTTAATAAGTCATGGTACAAGAAGTATGATATTATCAAAATAGATTTAAAATGGAAAATTACTAAAATTAAAATTAATAATTAATTTAAAATGGAAATTTAGTATTTTTTGATTTTTATAGTATCGTTTTAACTGATATTGATTTGTATTTGATACATTTTAACAGCCAATAATTTGACTCATCGATAAATCAAATTAGATTTATCATATCTTAACTGTAGACCCATTAAATTTAACTTTTAAAATTTTTAACTCCTGATAAATTAATATCTCTCTATACAAAATAGCTATGAAAAAATTTTAAAAGTATAAGATGTAGAGAAAAATTTAACGACTAACTTTCATTCTTGTTGTATTCACAAAAAATTTTACCCCATCGAGATAAATCGATTTTAAATATTTCTCTGCCCCAAACTTCTTCCTTTCTTATCTCTTCAACCAAATTACTTGAGGACTTGGTCTAAATAAGTTTTTTGTCCATTTAATCAAGGTCTACATTTTATCTTCTTTGAGTCTTTCATCAGGAAATTCATACGCATTTTTATCGTTAAAATACACGAAATCATATGAATTTTTTTTGACTTTCACTAAAATCGAAATATCTCTCTGAGTGATTTTTTCCATGAATTATGAGTAGGATGGAACATGTAGCTTATGTTTTGATCTACATTATTCCTTCTAGAGTCAAGTCGTGAAAAAAATCGCTGCATGAGATAATTTCATTTCTTTGCAGGTACTCGACCAAATTTTGATGTTTGTTACATTGTAACAAACATCACCTCTAGTCAAATGGACACATTTCCAAATGGACACAAATTCCGGACACAAACTCCGGACACAATTCCAAAGGAAGAATTCAGAGATCATCACTTATCTATAACTCTGAACGAAGATATACTCCTTTTTCCATCACAGTACAACTTTTTGATTATGAGGGGGGTCGAAAAAGAGGATTTCGAGGTTTTCTCTCTTGGGTGAAGAGATAATGAAAAATTTAGAATTATGTTTTGATAGACAATTCTATAAGCTAAGTAGAATATTTATATGAAAATTTATAGACATTAGGTTAGAGAGTTTTTGAAGTCAAAAGTCAGAGCATCCAAATTTTACTTTTCCCTCAATAACTTCCTTCAGTGTGAGATTCATGTAAGATGAGTGGGAAGGAAGTTGTAGCCCATACCCTAAGCTATCGAATGGGGTATGTATTCCAATACAAATTCCTTTAGGATACAGAGATAAATTGAAAATAAGGTCAAAAATTTTGTAAAATGATGAGAAATATTGAAATCGATTTTCCTCGCTTGACAAATTATATGGTGAAAAACTCAAATCAAATCTTAAGCAGATTATCTCTTGAAGAACATTTCTTCTCCTATAGTCAAATCAGTAGCTAATTACATTGGAGAGATAAATCGAAATTAAATCTGAAATGTAAAATAAAGTATGAAATCTTAAATGTAACAAACATCACTCATATGAATTCTTGAGGCAATGAATCTAAGATTTTTATGAAGAGCATATTATGATCTATCATTTATCATCTAAAAGTTTTTCAATATCAATTCACTGAGCAGAGAAAACCCCAAAACCCTTCTGGATAATTTTTGGATTTTTGAAAACCCAATTTCAAAAATCTGATTTTCCGAAAATTATCCAGAAGGGTTTTGGGGTTTTCTCTGCTCAGTGAATTGATATTGAAAAACTTTTAGATGATAAATGATAGATCATAATATGCTCTTCATAAAAATCTTAGATTCATTGCCTCAAGAATTCATATGAGTGATGTTTGTTACATTTAAGATTTCATACTTTATTTTACATTTCAGATTTAATTTCGATTTATCTCTCCAATGTAATTAGCTACTGATTTGACTATAGGAGAAGAAATGTTCTTCAAGAGATAATCTGCTTAAGATTTGATTTGAGTTTTTCACCTATGAATAATTGTATTTGTTTTTCTTATTTATTTTAGTTATTCTTTTTATTTTGTATATATTGTTGTTCAAAGCGAGAAATCGTATGTTTCAATATTTCTCATCATTTTACAAAATTTTTGACCTTATTTTCAATTTATCTCTGTATCCTAAAGGAATTTGTATTGGAATACATACCCCATTCGATAGCTTAGGGTATGGGCTACAACTTCCTTCCCACTCATCTTACATGAATCTCACACTGAAGGAAGTTATTGAGGGAAAAGTAAAATTTGGATGCTCTGACTTTTGACTTCAAAAACTCTCTAACCTAATGTCTATAAATTTTCATATAAATATTCTACTTAGCTTATAGAATTGTCTATCAAAACATAATTCTAAATTTTTCATTATCTTCACCCAAGAGAGAAAACCTCGAAATCCTCTTTTTCGAACCCCCTCATAATCAAAAAGTTGTACTGTGATGGAAAAAAGAAGTATATCTTCGTTCAGAGTGATAGATAAGTGATGAGATCTGAATTCTTACTTTGGAATTGTTTCCGGAGTTTGTGTCCGGAATTTGTGTCCATTTTGGAAATGTGTCCATTTGATTAGAGGTGATGTTTGTTACAATGTAACAAACATCAAAATTTGGTCGAGTACCTGCAAAGAAATGAAATTATCTCAAGGAGCGATTTTTTTCACGACTTGACTCTAGAAGGAATAATGTAGATCAAAACATAAGCTACATGTTCCATCCTACTCATAATTCATGGAAAAATTCACTCAGAGAGATATTTCGATTTTAGTGAAAGTAAAAATAAATTCATATGATTTCGTGTATTTTAACGATAAAAATGCGTATGAATTTCCTGATGAAAGACTCAAAGAAGATAAAATGTAGACCTTGATTAAATGCACAAAAAACTTATTTAGACCAAGTCCTCAAGTAATTTGATTGAAGAGATAAGAAAGGAAGAAGTTTGGGGCAGAGAAATATTTAAAATCGATTTATCTCGATGGGGTAAAATTTTTTGTGAATACAACAAGAATGAAGGTTAGTCGTTAAATTTTTCTCTACATCTTACACTTTTAAAACTTTTTCATAGCTATTTTGTATAGAGAGATATTAATTTTTCAGGAGTTAAAAATTTTAAAAGTTAAATTTAAAGGGTCTACAGTTAAGATATTATAAATCTAATTTGATTTATCGATGAGTCAAATTATTGGCTGTTAAAATATATCAAATTCAAATCAATATCAGTTAAAACGATACTATAAAAATCAAAAAATACTAAATTTCCATTTTAAATTAATTATTAATTTTAATTTTAGTAATTTTCCATTTTAAATCTATTTTGATAATAATATAGAAGTTTATGACTAAAAAGTAAAGGTTGTAACTCATGCAATTCTTTCTGGCATTAGTGAAGATTCTGGTTTAGAAAGTTATGTTATTCATCATTACTCTATTAAGCGAGAGCAGTATATAGAGTTCTTACAAAATCTGAGAGATAAATGCAATAGTTAAGAGAAAATCCTGTTTGTTGACAACTTCTCAGTTCATAAGACTGAGGAGTCTAAGAAAGCTTATGAAGAGTTAAACATTACTTCTGTTTATAACGTTCCTTACAGCCCTTAATTTAATGAATTGAATTCTACTGGAGTTAAATCAAGACCCAATACAAAAAACTGCTGCTAAATCACCTAATGCATGACTTGCCTATAGATACAGTAGACTTGATTCAGAGTAACTGCAAGAGAGTAAGCATAGATAAGACAACAGTTTGTGCAAGAGAAGGAAGAATGAATGTTTATAAATAAGTTTTAGATTTAAATGAATGAATAAGTTCACATATTAACAAACCCAGAAATGGATTTGCCTTCTCTTTCTTTTCCTCTTCTTATGGCTTTCTTGGGCCCATATTTCTTCTTTTACTGCTATCTCCTGCATCAATCAAAACCCCAAAACCCTTTCAGTAGTTTGATTGAGTTTTTGATTGATAAAAGTAGACTATTAACGCATACTTTATTAGGGTTTTATAAGGTTTATGTAGGGGTTTAATGTTTAATTTAGTAATTTAAGTGAGTATATATATAGAAAAAATAGAAAATAGATAAATAAAATTAAAACAATGTTATCATTGAAATAAAGAAATGGAGAAGCAGAAGGAGCTGGTTACTCACTAAAATTTGTAAGTTACAAAAAACATATCTAAAAAATTTATATTTCAGCAATACTTACCAGCAGGAGTTGCTACATCAGTAGACTGAAACTTCATGGGACACTGAAAAAAATTTGGAACAACAAAGTAGGTGTGGCCAGATGGAGCAAAGTATAAAAGATACTGGAAAGATGATAAAGCTGTTTCAAGATTTGATCTCTGTAATTGTCTTTACTAATACTTTTTATTAAAATTCATTTTCATTTTAAATTATACATTTCCACTTATTTTTCATAATAACAAGCGAGTTTTTTTAATATTTCACACAAACATAAGCTTAGAGTCATGTGGCAGTTCCCTGAATTTTATCTTTCTAAGTAGTAGTTTGATTGTTTCTATTGTTTGTTAATTCTCTTAGTTTGGCTTTATAATAGTTGAGTATGCAAGTTCTCTGAGGCCTCCATTTATTTTGTTTTTATCTAGATATTGCTTGATTATCTGCTTAGAATCTCTTTCACCCCTGCAGCTAAAGTAATCGTTTCTTGGCATGTCGCTCTCCATTATTATTACTGCTAAAGCACAGATATCCCATTTAGTGTCTCCATCTCTCCAGTCCTCTCTCTCTGGGAAATATACAGGAGTTCCGTATACATTTCCTTATGCAGAGGCTTGCACTCTTTGAGCTCTGTTGAAGTCAATAATATAAACTCTAAGAGGCTGAAAGTTCATCATGATGTTCTCTGCCTTTAAGTCTCTATGAACATAACCAAGCTTGTGAAGCTCTTCAGTCCCCTCAACTATCTGCTATACTATCTAGCTAACTTATCTCTAACATCTATTGTCAGATAAGAATTCTCTGTAAGTCGTTTCTAGTAAAGGAAGCCTGAAGGCTACATGATCTTTACCAAGTAAAATAGCATCAAGCTAGATGATATGCCTGCACTCATTAAATTTTGCCTTTTAAAGAGCATAATACTCATTAGCAAATTCCATTTGGAACTTGTCATCAGCAAGGAAGTAATTGAAAGGATATATCTTGTAAGCATATTAGTCATCAGTAATGACTCTCTTCTCTATTTTATCTTCAAGAGTGAGGTAGCTTTCTAGGCAAGAATCTAAGTCAATAATTTTTAATATAGGAATCTTCATTGCCTCTATCTTAACCATGATTTTATTGATCTCAGAGACTGGAAAGTTCTTGACTGCTTTCTTCATTTTGACTTACTTCTACACTTCAACTCTAAGAGACTCCACTGGGTTTCTTGATCTTCTTTTTTAGAGGAATCTGTTTCCCGTAGGTTCATGAATAAAGACAAAACTTTGATTATGCTTTTTCTTTAAGTGCACTTTAAGGTCTCTAGTATGAGAGTATGGCTTCTCACAGAACTCACAGACATACTTCCCATCTTTCTTTTAATGCTTGAGATATAACCTTGGCATATCGTTGTGTATATCTCTCAAGTGTCTTTTATAAGTCGACTTGTAAGGGAAAACTTTATTGCATTCTTTGCATTAATAGTCAACTTTGGCTGGAATTTATTAATGCTCTATGGCGGGTTGCTTAACCTCCTCCTCAATTTGCACAGCTTCTATGATAACCTCCTGCTTTACTTATATTTAAATCTCAAAGCTAGACTGGTCAAAGTTGTCATAAGTAGACTCCCACTGAGTACAAGCGTCTCTGGTCTCTACTTTTCTTGGTTGCTGGAATGATAATTTTTATTGACTTTACCCAAGTAATGCCGCTCTTCTCAAAAGGTTAGCGCTCATTTTAGTTTGCTGATATATTTTATTATAATAATGATAAAATTTACCTCGATAAACTATCATAATAGAGTATAAGACACGTTGGTAGATTTTTTGCTGAGAGGTAAGAAAATTAACTAGCCATAAAAGACTGTAAGTTGACATATTTTATGAGAATTTTATACATTTTAGTAAATTAAAATACTCCTAATGAAGTTTTGTTTCTCTAGGAGGTCCTCCAAATCAAGTTTGAACTTAATTTGGAGGTAAAGTTATTAAACATTTTTAAATTTAATATGCTCCTAATTAAGTTTTAACCTTAAAATTTAACTCCTAATAAAGTTTGAACTTAATTTGGAAGACCTCCTAAAATAATTAAACATTATTAGGAGCAATTTAATGGAGATAGATTGATAAAAATGGAAATCAATCTGTGAAACTTGGAGCAAGTTTTTCAATGCTTCTCCGCATATCTTTTCAAGGTTGACCTCCAGTAGGTCCTCCCTATTTAGTAGTAAGATTTTAATAAACTTAGAATGGATATCCATAATTTTAAATTTCATTAACATTTCTAGAAAGAGGAAGCAAGATGGAGTCTATGAATGATGCAATGAAGAGAATTTAATCTCAAGATTTAATAGGAAAATTTCGAAGTAAAGAGGACCTCTATAGATATTTGGTATAGCAAGGTATGTTCTCAATTAAAATTAATACATCCATTATAGTTGGGCTCTTCTTGCCAACTTAGGAGGGAACTAAAATATCATTCTTAAAAGCCTTACTGAGTGAAGAGAAAAAAGCTTTTAAGTCTAATGAAATTAGGATGATAGAGATACCTAACTACCCTGAAATATCAGTGACAAACCTATATGACGATGCTATGAGTGATCCAGACGTAGCTCTCTACCTTCCATCAAAGCTACAGCTCTCTAATAAGTTGCCAGAGAGAAACTTCTTCTTTGGTGTTCTTGCAACTCTGAAACCTGAGTACTTAAATGAAGTTATTTAAGAAGCTCATAAGAAACGCTACAGCATCTCTCCTGAAGAAAAAGAGAAGCAAGGTATTAAAATAAGTGACACCTGGCTGTAGGAACTTCAAAAGCATCCTTTCATCTCAAGTAAGCTTAGTCTTCTAACTTTATAGAAAAACCTGGTACTGCTATATACTTGATGAAAGAGCGCAGCAAATTAAACAGAGAGAGAAAGTCTCAAGTAAAACATGAATTGAGTAAGAGGCTCTTCAAAGATTTATAAAAGCCAGAAGAGATGAACATAGATGCGGGAGCTGGCACTAAGAGAAGAAACATAGGCCCAAGCAAGCCCTAAGAGGAAGAAAAGAAAGAGAAGCCAAATCCTTTTACGGGCAAATTTAATATGTGATCTTATTCATTCGTTTAAATCTAAAACTTATTTATAAACACAAAATCTCCCTTCTCTTGCACACACTTTAGCTTTCTCATCACTGACTCTTTTAGCAGCACTCTTAATAAAATCGACTGTATCTATCTTTAAATCATGCATCAGATGGTAGAGCAGCAATTTCTTATAATGACCTTTCAATAACCCCCAATATAATTCAATTCCATTGAACTAAGGGCTGTAAGGAACATTAAATACAGGTGTTATGTTTAGCCTTTCATATTCTTTTCTTGAGTCTTTAGTTTTATGAACTGACAAGTTATCAACGAATAGAATAATCTCTTGGTCAGCGTACTTATCTCTGAGTTATTGTAAGAACTTAATATATTATTCAGTCTTTATTGAGCGAAGGTGAATAACATAAGTCTCGAGACCACTATCTTCACTTATTCCACCAAGAATTGCATGAGTTTACACCTTAACCTTTTAGTAATAAACTTCAATATTACTATACCTCTTGTACCAAGATCTTGATATAAAGGTATTGAATGTAAATACTGCTTCATCAGCATGAATGAACTTTATATTATGCTCTTAAGACCTCTGCATTTAATCGAATATATAATTTAAATTAGTCTTATAAAATGGAACATTAAAGTCAATCACTCTCTTAATGCGATTGACTGTCTTGTAAGATATTCCGTTCTTTTTATATATGTTCGCTATAGATTAAGCAGAGATATGAAGCTCAGGAAATTGGCGATGAAACATCACAGCCCTCTAGGCCAAAGAGAAATAAGCCCAGTATTTAAGAGTCTTATCATTAATAAGATAATCGATATGATGTTGCTAAAATTTTAGAGATCTTTTAGGCTTAGAATTAAGCTGCTATCTCTTTAAATTCAATGCTAATAGACAGTGAGACCTCACAGTTGCAGGAGATTTATGAAGTAGCCTTGCTATAGATGTATAATTTAGAACAGGCTTGAGTTATTCACTATATTCATCACATCCATATCGCAACTTAAACAATAAATCTATATACTCACTGTCATAAACTGACCCCAAACCTCGCATATACTCACTTAAATTACTAATATTTAAACATTAAACCCCTACATAAACCCTATTAAAACCCTAATAAAGTATGCGTTAATAGTCTACTTTTATCAATCAAAAACTCAATCAAACTACTGAAAGGGTTTTGGGGTTTTGAATGTTCATATCTTCTGGCTTTTAAATATCTTTATAAAGTCTCTTGCTGACTTCATAAATAGTTTATGAGTTTCTCTATCTGTGAACCTTTGCATGTTCTTTCATTAGGAATATACCAGTTCCATGTTTCCCTATAAAGTTATGAATCAAAGCTTACTGACTCTAAGAGATTATTTATATTATAACAGATACCCAGATGACTTGAATAATCTACTATCAGATATGATAAATGATGTCAAGGAGTTGCATGAAATTGGATATGTTCATAGAGATTTGAAACCAGAAAATGTAATCTAACTATAGAGAAGTGGACGAACGGATCAGTTTAGTGGGATATATGGGCAGTAGCTGCTATTATTTTAGACAGCGACATGGAATGCATGTCTTACTAGATACCAAATAAGAGAAATAATCAATAAGTTTAGCCAGTAAGCATATTAAGCAGAGCATTATCTGCAAAGAGATTAAATAGATTGTAGACATGATAATTGTAAGAGCACCATCATATCCAAGATAATCTTTAGACGATTTCCTTGAACTACTAGAGAGAGCAAGATTCAAGAGATATAACAAAGATAAGCAGATAAAATTTGTTTGAACTAAGTAAACTAATATACGTTAAACCATAATAAATTCACATTAAACCTCCATTTCCTCTACTAATCCCAATAAACCCCAACTATATCCTACAAATCAAAGCATTTATAAACCTCACTAAGGTTTTTTGGGGTTTTGATTCTATATACAAATATTGGGATTCAAATCGAATTCCTTGATTTTTAAATACTCAGAAAGCTAAATATTCTTAATTGATTATATTTGGTGAATAATGAAGACATATTTACTATTATTATATTCTTAAGTTATAAAGATTTATGAATGATTTTACTTTTGTATACAGTTTTGTTAAAAACAGTCTCTTTGGGCAAGGGCCTATTTTGATGGCTCTAACTTCCATAGAGTCATCCTCATTTTTCCATATTTATCCAATAGAGCTGTTATATTGTAGATCATAGTTTTACAGACTCCTTTTTTAGACTAGTATCTTAGAAGACCTTAGCAATAAGGGATTGAGGATCAGCCATTGACTAGAGATATAGTTTTCATGTTGGTTTTAAAAATCTTGGTGATCATTAGTCACTACCTTTATGATTAGTTACCTGAGACTTTAAGTAATATTTCGAATAAAATTTTTAACCACTACTATGCCACTCCGAAACAATGTCAATTGTATGCATTTAGATGTGGTCAATAATTTTCATTTTCGAAGACTTACAATGCAAATAGCTTTTAGGTATCATATGATGCTGTTATTTTATTAATCTAGTTGAAGAGCTAAGAAAATCTAGATTCCCCATAAAATTGCTGTCATAAAGTTACGTATGTGAAAATTATTACTTTTTTACTTTATTTTACATTTTTTCATTTAAAATATTGGGGGGGAGAAGTTTCCTGCTTCCCTGCGGAAGTTTCCTGCTTCCCTGCGGAAGTTTTCTGTCCCCTTCAGAAGTTTCCTGTCCCCTTCAGAAGTTTCCTGTCCCCAACATTAAAATTTATATTTTTTGGCAATAAAAATATTAGAAACATATAAATTTTAATTTCAATTATCATTATAATCTACTGAACCACTTTTATAAATATATAATTTTTTCATGATATAATGGTATTCTTTATCATATTAAATATTAAAAACAATGCTAAAATAAGTGATTTTTATTAAGACTTAATGTGATTTCCATTAATACTTGTACTCATTATCAAGGTAAAAATAATATTTTATGCCAGATTAAAAATATCTATATAATAATTGATGATAAAGATTCTTTGAAAAATTATAATAATTACATATTTTTATGTATGGGGCAGGAAACTTCCTAAGGAGGCAGGAAACTTCCCCAATTGGGTGAATATTAAATTTTGAAGCAGGAAACTTCCCCCCAAAAAATAAAATATAAATATATTTATTACTTTTCCTATGATAGGCTTTCTGAATCAATTAAATCAGAATTTTTAGATTACCTTTAAATTAAAATTTTATTTAAGTGTTTTTCTGAATCATTTTATTATTTTTTCAATCAAAATTTCCTTGATTTTATTATATTGAAGGTATTATTATTCATTTTTTATTATATTATCTTGTATGTGATTATTTCTAATATTATATATATATATAATGATACACTGGATTCTTCATTTTTTTAAAATATAATTTTTATTTATGATTTTAGATCACTTACTATAAATCATTTTTTTAAATAACTAAATTTTTCTTTATTATTCTACTATTATACTTATTCCTCTTTTTATTTTTATTAGATATCAATGAAATATTTATTGTAGTGTAAAAAGCAAATCTTGTAACTAATTTTTTTATTATATAAGTTTAACACTTTCTTCCAAAATTTAAATTTAATTTTCGTTTAAATTTAATATTATTTTGTTAATTAATAAGTTTTCATTAATCAAAATTAAATTTTTTTAATTTTAAATTTTTTATTAAGAGGCTTTCTTTTCAAGAAATTATCTTGATTATGTTATTTTTAACAAGAAAAAAAAATAAAATTTAAAATTATAGTTTATTTAATATTTTTTACCTCATTCATTTGCCTATTGTTTTTTATATTTGAAATTTACCTTTAGTTTATAATCTTTTTTATAAATATATATATATATATATATAATTAGAAATGGATGAATTAAGCAATTAATCCGTATATGAGATATTAATTTAATGTCTTCTGAAATATTTCGCCAATTATTATAGAGTATTTTTAGTATCATAAATTCCAAAATACTGATTATTACTGGTATTTTATTTGTATATAATAAGATTTTTTTTATTTTGATTTAGTCTTTTAATATTATTCCTGCTATATTCCTACAGCAGTTGACATTATCAATCTAATTGAATATTAAAAATATGACAATTTTGAGAGTAAATAAAAAGAAAAATCAAGTAATTAAGAAATTATATTGAAATGCCAAATATTAATACTAACTTAAGTGGCATTAGTATAGTTTTAATTTAGAGATTTCTATCCGCAAATATATTTGCAATTCTATAAATTATTTACTCTAAAACTTAGTAGAAGGATAAATTATTTCAGAATTAAGTTTAAGTACCTAAAAGTCATTCTCGTCATCATTAATTACATCAATAATAATACATTTATCAATTTATTTCTTTATTAGTTATCAGTGTTGGAATAGATTACTTTAAAATTGAAGATGATAAACACTGTCTATAAATTTTACAAATAAATTCCCAAAAATTAATACTAAAAATAACTTAATAGTCTTACAAAGCATGAAAATTCTATAATAAATAGCAGCTTTTAAATTAAAAGCATTTCTATAAAATCACTTTGATTCTTGTTTTTAATAATTCTTCAAACTAAAAGCACTATTATAATTTCATAGAATGTTTGGTTTTAACCCTTTATATTTCAAATATAAGATAAGTTGTTTCCAAAGAAACTTTTATAATCAGTTTAAAGCAGCATAAATTTTTAAAGATTTTCAAGCAATTTTATCTATTATTAATTGAGACAATCTTAGTGATATGTTTTTCTCCAGCAAAAACTGAAAATTACTAAGATTTAATCTTATAATTTAAGATATAAATTTAATTGCAGAATCTGAACTTCATAAACTTCTATAAATTCATAAAAAATATAACATTAAAATATTAACAATAATGAAATTCATCTATTAATAGGTACATGCCTTCCTTCTGGGGCCTGCTAAATTTTTTTAATTTAACTTGTTTCTTAAAATTCATTCCAAGTGTGATGCCAACTGAAGAATAATATTTTACGATTTATCTAAATTAGCTATTAATCTATCAAGATTTTGAGGGTGCCTAAAAATCAATCCATAATCAGTTTTTGTTGGTAAAACCTCATCAAAAGAACACTTAAGATCAACCTTCTAAAAGTATTTGGAATTACCTAAAATCTAAAAAGATTTTTTTAATCCTAAATAAAGAGTTTTATAAGACTGAGAGGTGGCAAATCTGCTCTAGCTTTAGAAATAAACTTTAACTAGAATTGAAAATTGATATTATTATCGTTAATAAATATAAAGCTTGACCTGTTTTGAGAAATCTTATAAATATTAGTTGTTTAGTGGAGGCAAATAAAATAGAATTATATCGTAATACACGGACAATTGTAGAACTTCCAAAGAGAAAGCAGTGATCTATATAATAATTTAATTATGAGATTTACTGACTGGTACATTTCCAGATAGATATAAGTTTAATATCTTACTATTACTTTTCAATTTATTTCATTTTAATCTTAATATGATTCTGTTATTTTTTGTCCACATTCGCATGAGTTTAGTTTCTTTCAGACAAAGCTGAATAGTGGCAAAAAATTAAGGTCTTCTTTAATTTGCTAAAAATTATCATTATCAATTGAAAATCTTATGAATTGGAGCTAAACTTAATAAAATGCTTAAATACCAAAGAAATCCTTTAAAGAAATAAAATTGATCAATTGTCAATAGATTTATTTAAATTAAATAGAGGAAAAGTTCTTGTCATTAACAGTTATCAATTACTCTTAATCAATGGAAGAATCAGTCAAAGAAATGGTTACAACTTATAAAAATTAGAACTTAATATTTTTATATAGATTACAATGATGAATCAAAATCCAATCTTGTAAAGATTCATATTTATAAAACAAATATTTAATTGCTTATATTATTTAATTAAAAAAAGTATCATTTTAATGAATGCTTCTCTTGGAAATCAAAGAGAATTCAATTAACGAGTCAAGAAATATTTGCTTAAGTAAATGAGGTCTTGAAAGAATTTGTCATTCCAATGAATATTTAATCAAACCAAGTACAATAATTAACGACTAAGTTAATTAGCAGTACCTTAGAATGATAAATTTAAAATATGACATGAAAGTAATATTATCTTTGTGGGTTATGCTTATTATCAATCTTCTTAGTCTTTTTGTTAAAATTACTCCAATTTATCAAATTAAATATATTTAGAGCTTATTATAAATATAATCTCTTTTATGTTTACTCATAGAACATACTATGTAAACACATAATTAAATTTTATTTTTTATTAAAAACTCATAAAAATATTGAATTAAACAGTCATAAGTCAGTACTAATACTCATATGATAGTACTTATCAAATGTTTATATTTTAAAAAGATTAACAACTTAATAAATAGCAGGCATATCAAATTATACACATCAAATCAGTATGTTTTTTGTCTTTTACTGTGTTATTCAATCTAATAGTCTTAATAATCCTTTTATAAAATGGTATATGCATATTTATATTTAAAAGAAATATACTTAAATAAATAAACAATCCCACTATTTATTTGATCATAAATATTATAAAATAGATTTGGTGTTTTTTTTAAGAACTATCTTAAACTACCAGATAAATTATATGGCTTAAAATAACAGTGACAGTAATATCATTAATTTGACATTCCTCAGTGGATGCTTAAACACACTCCAGATTCTATTTACATTTAATATACACAGAATTCTTTCTCTTTAGTTTATGAACTTTAATATTCTTTAAATATTGTTTTTTTATCGTCTTGATTATTTATATCAGTTAAGGGAATATTTAATTTTATTATATAAGTATATCTCAAAATATAGATTGATT
>ARYC01008539.1:0-19113 GCA_000711775.1 Oxytricha trifallax
TGTAGAACGCTTTTCGGAAATAGTTGGAGCTGCAAACATAATTTTAGACCAGGAAGAAATCAAACCTTTTAATATCGACTTTACAAAAAAATATCATGGCCAGAGTAAACTAGTTCTTACTCCAACATCAACAGAATAAATTTAGGAGATACTGAAATACTGCAATGAGAAGCGGCTACCTATAGTGCCACAAGGTGGAAACACAGGATTAGTTGGAGGCTCGGTTCCTGTTCATGATGAAATTGTTTTGAATATTAAGAAACTTAATAATATCATTGATTTTGATCCTATGTCAGGCATTCTTACTTGCTAATCAGGTTGTATCCTAGAAACCCTGTAGTAACATGTAAAGCAATTTGGTTACTTAATGCCACTTGATTTGGGTGCCAAAGGATCTTGCATGATTGGTGGAAATATCTCAACCAATGCAGGCGGAATTAAATTCATAAAATATGGATCCATGCATGCGAACACAGTCGGATTGAAAGCAGTCATTCCTGATGGTACTGTTTTGGATAGCATGAAAACTTAAAGAAAGGATTCTACAGGTTTTGACATCAATCACTTATTCATAGGAGCAGAAGGAACTCTTGTAAGTTACAAAAGAACATTTGTCCCATCTTTACTTATTCATTTTATAATTGATTGCATATTTCTAACCTATTACAAAAATTAGGGTATAGTTACAGAATGCTAAATATTGTGTCATCCAATGCCTTCAACTCGCTAAGTTTGTTTGTTAGCATCTGATGACTACAATAAAGTACTGAAATGCCTTTCTTAAGCGAAAAGAGATTTAAGTGACACTTTAAGTGCGATAGAGTTTATGGACTATGAATCACTTGCTTTTTCAATGAACTACTTTAATATTGAGAACCCTTTCCGAGATCAAAAATACAAATACTACCTACTGATAGAGGCTTAAAGCAATGCCTCAGAGGAATAAGTAAATGAATAAGTCCTTGAAATGCTCGAGCACATGCAAGAAGAATATGAAGATGCAATTGTTTGCGATAGTGAATTGTAAAAAGACACAATTTGGAAAATTAGAGAAGGAATATCAATGGCCACAGCTCACAATGGATTTGTAAGAGCTTTTAAAGCTTTTTTAATATACTATTTAGACTATTAAATTCGATGTCAGCGTTTAATCAAAAGACTTTGCGGACCTCATTGACTAAACTTAAGATATATGTGGTGATCGAGCTATCATGATAGGCCATGGACATATTGGTGATGGAAATCTACATTTAAATTGTACAATTAAGGGTTTTGATGATAAGATTCTTTTAAAAGAACTGTAATAACAACTCGAACCCTTTGTGTTTAAATATATACACGAGAAGAAGGGAAGTATTAGTGCTGAACATGGTATTGGATAGCAGAAAGCTGAATACTTGAAATACTCTAAGTCAAAAGAGATGATTGAATAAATGAAAATGATAAAAGGATTATTTGATCCAAACGGAATTATGAATCCGTATAAAGTGCTTCCAAAGTGAAGATAAGGCTAAGAAACCGCCAATTATTATGATCTCATTAAAGTATCGACTTATTAATGCTGGAAGAGATTTTATTATGAAAATTAATTTTAATTTATGAATTTAAAATTCTTGATTAAAAATAAGCACATTTCGATTTTGCTTCTTTCTCTAATAATAAAATACAATATTTTTCTCATAGAAACATAAATTTTAATATTATGAAATAACAGAATTTATTGAAAAAAAATATATTAAATTGTCCGATTAAATTCTATTATGCAAAATATTTAAATATGACTCCTATATTTTGCTATAATTCTTTATGAGTACTTTTGATTGTATTTAACTATGATTTGCCATAATATATGAATTATATATACAAAATTTTAAATATATTCTTTGTAAATGTAATCACTTCTTGCTCTTCTTTTTACCCTTCTTCTTGCCCTTCTTCTTTTTCTTTTTGGGGAAAGGATTAATCATAAGTGCATCACCAGGTGTAGGATACTTCCTCAAGCCAGGTTGATACTCAACATTTTCCGGCATAAGAATAGCTCTCTGTAATATACCCACACTTTAAGGACAGTTGTCTCTCGCCAGCCTTTCCTTGATAGATTCAATTTCATTGACTTATTCTAGTCTGAAACCATCAATTGCTCCCCTTGAAATTGGTTATAGTTCCTTAGGTACTTTAAAATCTGGGAATCTTGTATCAGGAACTTGAGTCTCCTCTTCTTCAGGCACAGGCTGTAGTTTTTACATGCCCTTAAACCAATTATTCTGGGTGGGGGCTGTAAGTGGCCTAGCAAACTTTTCAGCTCTGTTATAAACTGAAAGAGAGTATGCATCACTACCTTTGCTTGAACTAACAAAAACGTTATCTAAATTTTACTCATCTGTGAATGGAGTTCTTGCATTAATCAATTCACCTTTATACTTTCTGAGTGTTTCAATTCTTTACTTTGCTGATTATATTTTGAGATGTCTGATTTTGCCACCCATCCCAAATTTACTTCCTTAATTTTCATTTGGATCTAGTTAATCATCCACCAAACCTATTGGAGTGTATTTTATAATCTCCTCCACAGTTTACTTTTTGTGGTCCTTCTTGATAATAGACTTAGTGCCAATATTGTGTGCTTATATAAGTGGGAGTGATTGATTTTACTTTCTCTTTGGCAATGCTTTATTATATTCTTGAATCATTTCAAGTTACTTTATTTGAATGGCAGTAGAAGGTCTTATACCATAGCCTACTTGATCCCTAGTTAAATCATGTAACTGTGGTTTATTTAAATCTATTTAATTTTTAGAACCTCTCATTCTGGGATGAGCACTCTTTGCTCCTCTTCCTTCCTCTTATAGCTAGTTTTTCCTCATTTATTTCATTTTCTACTATTGATCGTAATCATCGTAATCATTATCCTCTCTGATGTCATCTTCCTCATCATACTCATCTTCTTCCTCCACATCATCATCCCTTTACTTATTTGGTTTTCTTTGATTATTGTAAATATAAGTTTAGTAAAAAAAAATAGTCTTTCATTTCACTAAAAGAAGATAATAACAAGTATAAAAGTCTATCAAATCAAAATCTTGAAGAGTATTCATTTTCAATTAAATAAAAATTAATTTATAAATTAAAATATTAAATTATAATCTGCAATAATAGTTTAAGCTTCAGTTTCGTGATGATCTTCATTTCCATAATCTTCTGAATCTGTTGATGAGTCTTCAATAAGTGGGTTATCATTAGGATTGAAATTCTTAGATTTCCAATTTTTTCTTACAAATCCACGAGCTTCGAAATTAGATCCAGCATTTTGATGTTCTTTTTTTCTTTGTATTTCAGATTCTATTCTTTACTTGGCACTCGACCATTCTTTCATATGTTGCTTTAACTCCTCCTCTCTTCTTTTCTCTTGCAGCAAACGATTCTAGTTGTGAAACCAAATCTTCTCTATTTTCTACTCTGCCATATCTTCAGTAGGAACGTAATTCAAGTAATTTGACTTTCCTTCGAAACGGTTTTAGCTTTTAAACACTACTGGATCTCCTGTGGTGAAGAAATTTTTAAATGGATAGGATCTAATGGATCTTTCATCTTCTTCAAACACTGATTAGGCTTGAGTGGTTGCATCACCTAAATGACTTTAACTCTATTGAGTGAAAGCACTCATTGGTCTGTCAGAAAGCTTATTTTAGAACAATTTGCCGAAACTCTTTCGCTTATATACTTCAATACGGTCTCTAGCAGGCAAGATGTCCTTATGAACAGTTCTCTCATTTTCATCAAACAGCTTTTTATGTTTTTATTCGTTTAACTCCTCATCGAGTAGTTTATTTCTTTTTTCTTCTTGTTTCTCTTCCTTGATTCTTTGGATTTATTCAATCAGCCCTGGATTCAAGAATATCTCCTCTTCATCTTTTTCTTAATTGCTCATTTACCCTATGGATTCAAGTTTCTAGTAATACCATGTGTACACTTTTCCTAAAAATTTCATTTACTTGCTTTTATCTTTAGTTATTACTAAACCTTTGTAAGAAATAAAGTTGACAACATATTAAATTAACTCAAGTATACTTCTCTAATGAGTCTTTTCAATCCTTTATGAAGTTATATTTTGTATGAAAAATCAATGCCTTGTTTTTACTATTGAGCAAGCATTTACTTGGTTGGGCCATTCCTGCGATGTTCTTCTGCCTAAAAGTAAAACTGCCTCAGTCTGAGTCTTAATTTTTGAAATATTGGATTTGATTCAAGGACAGGGCATTCAAGTCCTTTCTCTTCTATTTTAAAGGAGAGGAGGTCTTCTATTTAGGGAAGCAACTACTGATTGTCCATGTTACCCAACAGATCATTTTGGTCTTTAATCATTGAGTCGAACTAGTCATTCATCATCATCGACGGCTGATTACGAGGTGGCTGGTGCCCCTATTCTACCGTTGACATTTTCACAGTATAAATCAATTATCAATTATATTTAAGAAATTTAATTTAACTTTAATCTCAATACATAATCACTTCATCTAAAGCTAAGGTATAGAGGGTAAATGATAAAGAAAATGAATAAATCATTATGTTTAGTAAATATAATAAATATAAATATAGATATTAAGGTCTAAGAGATTGTTAATCAATAATTTGACTTTGCGAGATTCGAAATCATCTAATTTTAAAATAGTCGAGAGAGGACACTTAACATAATCATATTTATTATTAACAATCATCTTATTATTACTTAAATCCAAATAACTAACATAAATCTACATTTTTTTCTTGTTTTTTTAAGAATAATAATATTGAATAAACATATATACTCAATTAAAAAGCCTTTTGGTAGATAAAATGTAGTTAGTATTTATATATTTTGGGCACCATAAAAATTTAATAACTGTTTTTAATCTTTGGCTTTCGTAAATGTTTGAAAATTCATATTAATATAAAGTAATCCGAAAATTTCTAAAAAAAAAAGAATTTTTGAACATTAATTATCATTATTTTTGAATAATTAACAAAATACCTAAAATAATATGGAAAACTAGCAACCAGCATAATAAGAGTAATAAATTTCAATAAAGAGGGAAGATATGTGGATTGGAGTCACTTTTATCAATCACAAAATCAAAGCCAAAGTCTTTGCCACCGACACTTTCGAAAGGCTCACACAAAGAGTAAGTATTGTCGAAATTGGGAGAAATTGCATAATTGAATTGTATTGAGAATTAATATTGATGTGGCAATATTTAGTTACTATTTATCTATTCTCAACTGAAGTCATTTGTTTTGGCTTGTTATTTAAGTTAGTTAATTAATAACCATCTAACGAATGATATGATAATTGTAACTCTGATTCCATCTGAATTATTTGATCATCCTCTCCTCCATTTATCCAAACATTTTTCGCATAGTTAACTTTCACAATAAAATATATTTTATTAAATGTTTGTTTTTCATGCTTGGCATTGAGGAGCAATATATGCTTGGCTTCAAGCCTGTAGATTTTGAAAAAGACCCACAAAAATTTGAAGAAAAAAAGCGCACTCTTGCTGTTGGCAGAAAAATAAAATAAAAGTAGCCGAAGTTGTCTGCGATTGACTCTGAAAACAACGAAGAGGAATAGTCATAATCTGACTAAGAATCTGAGGAAGAGGAAGATGAAGAGGGTCAACTTCAAGTCCCAAAAGACGTGGTCAGGGATATCGATTTACTAATATCAGAACAGTTTTACCTTGTATGCTATATTAGGCAAAAAACTGATGAGATATCACTCATTTATAAATTCTTATATTAAATGAGGAGCAAGAAATAGAACGCTAGGTACGAGCTTTAAAACCCAAATATTCATAATTATTATAGAGATAAAAAATGGAATTAGGACTCGATATTGACAGTGCGAGTAGTAGAGTAACTCCTAGAAAATAAATGATGAAATATTTTCAGAACCAGGGAATCAACTTAAATGAATGTAAGCATAGATAATAAGATATGAGAAAATATAATTATAATAATTTGTAGTTTGAGTTTCAACCATTTAAAATATCCTATAATTGTTTATAAATTATAATAATTTTTAGGTCATCTAAAGATAAAGCCAGAAAAAGGATGTTCGAAGTATATGCTGTGTCCATTTATAGTGTGCTTGAAAGAATTCTCGGAGACTGGCAACCTAAAGACACATATGAGAACTCATGTAAGGATCTCTAAGTGAAGTGAAATTTTATATTTTAGACTGGTGAGAGACCTTTTATATGTACATTTGAAGGCTGTCAAAAGGAATTTATAACTAAGGGACATTTAAACACTCATGAGTTAATACATTCAGGAGATAGGCCATTTGTTTGCGAAAGATGCGATAAATCCTATTCAAGATCCGGAAGATTAAAGATTCATATGCGCACTCATGTAAGACTGAAGATGTTTTTATGAAGGATTTATAGACTGGGGAAAAGCCATTTGAATGTCCGTTCGATAACTGCGAGAAAACTTTCACAGAAAAAGGCAATCTAAAAACACATATCAGAATTCATTCAGGCGAAAAGCCTTACCTTTGTTCATTCGAGGGTTGCGATAAATCTTTTACTACTTATGGTCATTTAACAGACCATGTAAGAAGGCATTCAGGGGAACGACCATTTGCTTGCGACACTTGCGATTAAACATTTATGAGATCAAGTTCTTTAAAGATTCATAAAAGGCGCCATACAGGGGAAAAGCTTATCTTTGTGAAACATGCAATAAATCATTTTCTGATAGATCCAACCATAAAGTTCACATGAAAACTCATGTAACCTTAAACATACTAACTTAATTTCATTTTATAGGGAATCGAAGAAATTTATGAATCCGAGTCTGAAGAGGCATGTTTTATTCCGATTTTGAATAACAATACAAAAATTATAGAAATTAAGCGAAGAGAAAGTTCTAATAGAGATCTAACATTTTGTGAAGAAATTTCGAAAACTGTTAAGAAAGTAGCTGAGAAAAGATTGAAAGCAAAAATATTACATTAAGACTTGATTGACAGTACTCCTAAATTCTAAAATAATAGTAACTGTAACAACAGTGATAGCAATGATGGATTAAAGAAGAGGAATGAAAAGAAGCATATTAAATAAGTTAAAAAAGAAGGGATTGCTCAAATAAAACAAAAAATAATTGAAAATGCAGAGAAAGCAGATTTTAAATTTGAAGGTAGTGGATAGAAAATAACACTTTAGTCAACTTCTGAAAAGACCCAGGAAACTGTTAATGAAAGTTCTAATAAACCACCATTTAGACCTGTGCTCTCTCGTTAGAACACTCAGAATAGTAATACTTTTTAAGTTTAATTCTAAAACTAACAACCTTTATCAATTGGAAATATAGGGCAGGCGACCTTTAACATTCCAATAGCTATAAATGTATTTCCAAATTAAGTGGGTTTTAGATCAGGCTAAACTAGCAAGCAGCACTCATTTCAAAATTTATTTGCAAGTTTATAATAAAATCAAAACAATTAAGGTTATCAACCCTCAAAGTTTCAACCATAATAATAGTAATAATAATAGCAGCAATAAATGAATTAAAACTTTTAACACTCCCCTAAGGCTTAGCCTTAGTAAATTTATTACAGTAATATTAGTCCGTAAATAGTATAACCTTAATTAGTAGACGCTTAGATGGGGGTTGTCGGAAGTTTCTCACCTGACTCTCTTTAGAAAAAGCTTGTATAATAACAAATAAATTAATAACATCCTCCAATCTAACCGTAATACAATTAAACATCTAGATAAGCTCTAGAAAAGTGGAAAGGCATGGGATCATTTTCAAGTTTAACAAGCTTAAATGATTTATTAATGAATTAAAAAGCTGCATTTGGCTTGGCGGCTGGCATTTCAAGCAATTTTCCAAGTCAATTTAACTTGCATGACGATTCTCGACCTCTTTCTAAATAAGGAAGTGCCCACAACCTATACTCAATGAGTTTGCAAAACATGAATAAAAATTCATCCCTAAGTAATAATGGTTTTGTAAAGTTTGGAGAAAGCGGCATGAATCTAGATGCAGCTGCAAATTTAAATGTTAGCAGCAGTCTTGGCCTACAAACCTATAATTTAAATTCATAAAATGAAGCATTAAGACAACTTCAGAAGACACACAGTTTGCAAAATTTATTAGCTGCTTAACATAAAAGATTGCCCTCTTTCAGAGGCCTTAACTAGATAAATGCTGCTTCTTAGTAAAGCTTAGATAAATAACTATAGTGAGCAATAAATACATTTTAGTCAATAATCCTATATTCAAAAAAAAGTATAAAAAATATCATTAGAATTATAAGTTTAACGATTTGTAAAGAAATTTAGTCATTTTAGATGTATATATAGTTATTAAGTGTTATAAAAATTAAATTACTTTTTAAATTGACATATCAAGGGAGGAAATTTTTAATATAAAAAACATTAATAATATTAAACAAAGTTTAAAATATTTTATTTACTATACTCTATTATTGCAGAAATACATTTGAATTTGGAAAATTAAAAATAATTAAATTTAATATAAATCAAAATCGTGGCAGTTAAAGTTGGCCAATTTAAACGATCAAGGGCTCATTCGATAGAGAATTCAAAATTAGCTGGACTTTACTATTGGCGGTACTATTTTATCGCATCAATGGAGCGAGATAACTTCACTTTAATGTTGGGGTATAATTTAATGAATTTAAATGAGTTTAATTAAAGTCGAGTTATCTCGCTCCATTGATGCGATAAAAAAGTACCGCCAATAGTAAAGTCCAGCTAATTTTGAATTCTCTATCAAATGAGCCCAAGATCGTTCAAATTGCAACTTTAACTGCCACGATTTTGATTTATATTAAATTTAATTATTTTTAATTTTCCAAATTCAAATGTATTTCTACAATATTAATACCATGAACACCCTAATATCAGTTTCCGAGTTTACTTAGTATAGTCATACTTATGACCTATGAGGAATAGCTTGAAGCAGTCTCTTCTTTGTTCCTCTTCTGTGAATGTTAGAAGTGATTCTCTCTAAATCTTTCTATGAAAAAAGATCTTGTTCATCTTTCTAGTCATTGGATTTAAATGAGAATAATCTGGGCATGTTAAGTTTTATTTCTTCAACATCCTTTGCAGTGGTGAATATGTTTCTCTTCAAGTTCTCCATATCAGCAATTGGATCACTAATGTTCTTTAAATTCTTTGAAATCTTTTAGAAGTTCTGCTGGTAATTCTAGAATTGTCTCTTAAGCATCTTCAATTAATGTCGCAGTTTAAATATAAATATATAGTAATATCGACATCTATTTGCAACATTCTAAAGATAAACAAAGAATATATATATAAATAAATGACAGATACCAAGGACTTTAGAAATTTCACATGAAGTTAATTATTTTTTAATCATCAAAAATATTTAAATTCTGTATACCTAAGGTCGATAAAATAATTAAAATTGTAACTTCAAATTAAATTCAATTTAATTCTATATTTATAATTTGTAAATATAAATTCTGCTTTATAATGCCATTAATATGATAATTTATTATATATTTTGTAGTTTTCTGTCTAATTCATAATTATGTCTTGCTTCCCTTATCTTTCTTCTGAGTATTTTAATCTTATATGTAGATGCGAGCATACCAACTGCATAAATTCTTAGAAAGTCTTTGAGTTGCAGTCTCTCAAGCAAATTAAATGATTTTTCTTGAGATTGGTCGAACTAGAGAATGTTGTAGAGACAGACGACGAACATTGAAACAATCATAACACCAATGAAAGCACAAATAATCGCAATTGCTCTCCCTGTATGTGACATTCAAAAACCCAATACATTATTGCAACAATTTACTAACAAAATGGTTTATAAATTAATAATTAATTGATAATGGAAGTAAATAGCAGTTTGAATTATCTTAATGTAAATAATCTATATGTTAAAAAATTTTCTTTATGTAAATAAATAATGCTTCTCTGTAATAATAATTTTTTGTGAATTTTTGATTATGCTTTGATGGTGGTCCTATCGTTGACCAATAAAATATTTCAATATTTATTAAAAAAATTTAATCTAAGAATTCTTTTTCCATAAAACCTAAGGTATTTCAATTTAAAGTTATTTAAGTATTTTTTGAGGATTTGATTGCATAAACATCGCCATAACCCACAGTTGTCATTGTATTATATTATATCAATTATTTAAAAAGAATATATCGATAGTAAATTTATAAATGGCAATAATCAAGACATACCACATAGAGGTTGTTATATGATAAAAGTTCTATTGCAATTGTCTTTCAAACAATCTTATTGAATATGCTAAAATGAACAATGATATCATAGCTGAAACTGCTGTTACAATAATTAATAAAACTAATCAATTATTTACAAGTAATTATATCAACCAAGAGTAGTCAATCATTATAGATTTTAGAGCGAAAGAGTTTGTTGCGTCAATACCATATATATGGCAGACTCTCTATGCTCTAGGGTTTGTGTAAAATGAAAGTTATATGATGGCTCTCACAAAGAAATGTACTCTGCAGAATATCATAAAACACAACAGTAAACTTTACTTTAAACATTTAAATATCAATAAATTGAAAGAAATTTGTTCTAGTTTAGATCATTTGTTATAAATATTCTTCCATTGCTGAAATCATTTGCAGTTTCAATGTAAGTGCTGCCATAAAGTGATGGATAGCTCATAACTAGAGATAGTAAAACCTCAAGTATAATTTATTTCCAAAGTCCAGTGTTTATCAAATTATCAAGTTAAGCCAATTTTGACTTGGTCTTTTTCCATTAAATATATAGTAAATTACTAGCAACGATTGACAAAACTATAATTATTTTAATGGGTTTTATTCTTACTGAGGAAGAGAGTTGAGACATTTGCTATAATTAGCATAGTTTGAACATGTTCCTTATTTTTATCATCCAAATTGTAAAAGAAGTTAATTTCTGAAGCCACTATTGTGCAGCCTACTCCCAATATAGCAAAATAGCATGAGACGAATTCAGAAACCTTTTTCTTGCTAAATGCAATATTACTAATTCTAACTTCATCTTAAGCTATAAGCTTCTGCTCTTCAACCTCGTCAATAACCTCAGCCCCAAAATCAGCAACTCCTCCATCATAAATATCGTCAATCTTCTTTTCATTTAACTATCCTGATGGTATGTGCAAATTCGAGCTAGATCTAAGTAAAAAGTTTAGTTTGAGAGTTAAATTTCTTACACATCTTAAGAGGTGGTTGCTTTAAGTTGATCAATAACTAATCCTGCAAACCCTGTTTTCTAGCCTGGTTATTTATAAGGGGACTTATTTTTGTTTGGTGACTAAGATGACTCCCTTTTCTTAAACTTTAGTTCTATAAAGAAATATGTGTTACTTTATTAATTTCACAGAAAATAAAACAAATACTTACATGGTTCTTCCATATAATCCATTTACAAATAAAATATTATATAACGGTAAATTAATATTTTATTCATCATTTCTATTCATAAAATATTATACAGGCCTCTTTATAATAAAAACATTGATAGATAGTGTATATTTTTAATGAATGCTTATTTGTAATAGGAATATCAGAAATCACAACAACTCTAAGCTTTATTATTTTCTTAACTTTTTACAAGGTTTGTAGCATTTTATAACTTTCAAATTTTTCTATTATTTTTTTCTGGCTTTCCATTCTTTGAAATGCCTCTAATCTTTCTTTTGATCTTTCTTGTGTCGTAGTAAATATAGAGCATAGCCATTCTAATTGTGCTTACATCATCTACAATCATATCAATTGAATTCTTGAGTGATTCAAAATCAGCATCACGATCGTTTATGTTTCTTATTTGAGTTGACACTTTTTAGAATTCTTGCATGTGTGTTCTGTAGTTTCTCTACTAGGCAACGATTTCATCTTCATCTCTGAGTTCAGCAGGTTTGCCTTTCGCCAGTTTTAATCTGTAAGCAGCTCCTAGGCATCTGGCAGCTTCTAATCTCAGATCTTCTTTCGCTAGTAGTCTGGCTAAAAGCATAAATGCTTTTTTCTCTGGTGAATCGAACTCCATGATATTGTTCAGGGCAACAACGAAAAGTGATACATAGAAGGCTCCCCAAGAAGCAATCACAATACCAATCAGTCTGCCCATGTGGGATTTAGGAAAAACATCTCCATATCCAATAGTAAGCATAGTGATCATCATGTTCCACATAGCAGTTGTAATGTGACTAAAGTTTGAATTCACATGTCTCTCAAAAAGTCTTAATTAGTAGCTGAAAGCTAGGAGAGTCACTGGCATAGTAGATGATAGAATAATCCAAGAACTGTTCTTCATGATACATTTTAAAGCGAAAATATAACTAGCATCAGTACCATAGATATTGCAAACTCTTTAAGCTCTAGGATCAGTATAGAATGAGTTGTTTAATGCTACTCTCACAACATAAACTAGTCTCACAAAAATCATTAAACACAAAAGGAAGTCATTCCACTAGAAGGCAATACCAGCACTAAAATCGTTTGCATCCTCATAGTAAACTTCATTATGCACAGATGGGTAGGGTTGAAGAGCCATGCATAAAATTTCTAGGACCATCCATACAAAAATGCCTGTGTTGAAAATGTTATCTAGTTCTGTGTACAGTAACTTGAATTTCATCCAACTAATGTAGAGCAACTTGCTGCAGACAATATTTACCACTAAAGAAAATTAATCAAGTAATTATTAACTTACTGAGAATAAGAGATGATACATCGCAGATAATGTACATAACTTATATCCATTCCTCTGTTTATCCATTATCATTGAAAGAAGCAGTCATTTCAGAGCCTATGATTGCACAGCAAAAAGGTAAAAATATTCAACTGATTCTCTTAATCTTTTAATTTAAAAATTCAAACCATAAAATATATATATCAGAATTAATGTCCTTGGTAATTATAGTTATTTCTAAGTAGTCTAAATTTTCTAGAGAGTTTCATCACTCTTTTATTTCATCTGGTTGTTTAATAAGCAGCTTAGGGTTAACAAGAAGATGTTTATATGAAGCAGGAACGCATGACCTAATTAAGCCAAGGTCTTTATTAACCTAATCTACAGCTAATTTGAGACTGTCCATATCAGCATTCATATCAGTAGAATTTCTCAAATTTTTTCTCAACTTGTTGAACTCATCAGAGCTTCTTTGATAAAAACGTTGAAGTGCATTGATTTCTGCGACTTTTGGATTTTATTCTTTCTCTCTAATTTTCTTTATTTTAAAGGCTGCTGACAACATATGAACTGCTTATTTTCTCATAATATCTTTAGAGAGCAGCCTCTGTAGCAAATTATAGGCTTTCTGCTCTGAACTGTCAAGATTTACATTTATAAAAAAATAAGATATGTCAATATATTAAATTTTCTTAAGATTAAGCATGTTCATTAGTGAAAGAATGAACAAGGAAAGTAAGAATATTCCCCAAAATGCTGCAATAACAGCTATAAATCTACCAGTATGTGACATTTATTAAACTTTGAAATATTTAGTCTATATAAATATGAGAATAAATGAAGATTGCATAAACATCACCATAGCCTACTGTGGTCATAGTGATAAGAATGTTCCACATTGATGTAGTAATATGAAAGAAGTTTGGCTGTACAACTCTCTCAAACAATCTCAATTGCACTGAGAACATGATTAGTGATATAAATGTAGAGAAGATGACTATGATCCATGAGTTATTGACCATGATAGCCTTGACTGCGTACATGTTGGTGGCGTCTGTACCGTAGATAGCACAAATTCTTTAACTTCTGGGATCAGTGTAGAAGGAAATTTGCAAAATACACCTTACTAAGTAGTGAGTTCGAGCAAATATCATTATGCATAGAAGAATGTCGTTTGTTATAAATACACTTGTAGTTGTAAAGTCATTTTCTTTCTCTACGTAAACAATTTACTGTTTAAATATAGTATAAAATATTGTATATAAATGTTTAAGTTTCACCATATTAAGAAGGATAGCCCATTAACAGAGTCAGTAAACATTCAAAAATCAGTGGTTTATACAAACCTGTGTTTATAATGTTATCTGCCTTTGTGAAATGCCTCTTTGTTCTCTTCCAACGAACATATAGCAAGTAAAGTTTATCGAATTAAGTAAATTATCCATAATTTTTTAATGAGTATATCCAGCAATTGTTGATAATACTAAGTATTTAATAAATAGTTATATGAATTCTTACTTAGAAAGAGTGATGTCACATTTGATATCGAGTAATATTAATATATGATTGCACAGCCAACACCCAGCATGGCAAAGTAGAAAGAAATATATTCTGAGATTTTATATAAATATAAATTAGCATCTTCTAGTTTCTTTGAACTGTCGTCATCACTAAGATAATCCATAATAATTTTATTGCATTATGTCATCACGAGCCGTGTCAATTCCAGTGACTTATTTATTTAAATTTTTTATATGTTTAGTTCCAAATATTATAATGATATCGAGTACATGATTATGATATGTTCTTTATTTTTGTCTTGGAAGTTATTGAAGAAGTATATCTCGCTGGCAATAATTTGACATCCAACACATTTTTATAATAGATTTTAGTTTGACTATAGGCGAAATTACTCATTCTCACATCTTCAAATATTAGTATAAGATCATCCTCTATATCGTCGAGTTCTCTCTCGATTTAATCTCCAGGTGCTACTTTTTTCTTTCCACTATCAAGTCCTAGTATCATGGCAGCATTTGGTTTTGTACTATTCAAACATTGTTAAAAAACTTAATAATTTTGACTTACTTGTCCATGGTTTTATCAACTACATTCGCAATAGAAAATCCTTGGCCTATTCTTATTGGAGATCTATTGTCATCACGAGATAATATAGATGAAGTGACTAATTTGGACTCTGAATTGAATTTATCTTAATCCATTTTATTTCTAACTAAGTTAACAAATATTCCTCAAGTATAAATGGAAATAAAAAGAATTAGATATTATTCTTATTTTAATAGTGCTAATTTAGCAATAATTATAATAACGGTAATTAATTCCACATTCCCGTCCTAACACTTCATCTTAACTAATCATGAAAAATTTTTCTTAATAACTTTTTTGAAATAATAATTATATTCGAAATAATTTTGAATCATATCATCAACTTCGCTCTTTAAGTTGAATTTTAATAGTAGCTTATTATATCTCTGTTCTTGTTTATTGAATTAAAAGCCTCTCCATATAAATTTTAACCATTATTAATTTTCTATGGTGAATCAAATTATCTTTTTTGAACTAATTTACTAGTTACTTCTATCGATTTCGTCCTTTTATGAGTATTGTTCAAATGATTAGTTTGATACTTTTCAATGAGAGAATCTTACTATCGCTGCAATCTCAATTGAATTTTAAGGGCAATCTCTTCTCTTGCTCGCCTTCTTATCACAATTTAATCAAGAACCTTATCTTTTTCTTACTGGCTTTTGAAGTATTTAGGGTTTAATTTCATTGACCAAAGTCGCTCATTTTTTAGTTTTTAATGAGAGTTTTCTATGAGTATATTGTTAAATGTATTAATAGTGGCGGATCTGCTTGGTAGCTAAGGAGTTTTAAATTTATTTGAGTTAGCTATATTTAACTTGTCAATTTAAAGGTTTGTCTAATAACTATTTACCATTTTTTTGTTTGATTTAATTCTTGAATCAACAAAGGGATCGCTATATACAGTGTCTCCAAAGATTGGCATATCATTATTATTAAGTGAAAGTTTTAATGATGGTCTTAAAAATGAAATTAAACTCGCTTTTTATTTCTACTTTTTATCAGTCAGCTAATAATTTATATCTGAAGACTATCTACTTGAAGATTTTGTGGGTTTTAATAAAGGAGATTGTTAAAGATTCGGTAATTGAATTGAACTAAAGTTTCTATTAAGATTGAAAGCATTAATTTAGTTGTTTTGATATGGTTTTATGTAATCATAATCATTTTAAGTTTATCTCACTACAGCTGCTTTTGGAAATTCTATCTCTTCAATTCTTCCTGAGTTGAATTTAGGTTTGTTATTTTAAAACTACCTGTCTATACTCTATCTCTCAAATGAGTCATTAATATTATTTTGAAATTCATTCAGTAAAAAGTGAGTTTTAGGTATAGTTTAATCCTTTCTTTGACTATTAGTTATTTTATGATATTAGTTGTTGAATTGGGATAGCTCAGCAACTTTATCTCGCTTTTATACCAAATTTATAACAGATGAATTCGAATGCCTGTGGTTTTTAGATTTACTCAATGAATTTTTACTTTTACTATAGCTTTAATCAAAAATATTTTGATATTCTAAGTCAAGCATTAATCCTTGGATATTCTCTCTTTAATTAGATTAATTTATATTTATCTTTGGCAATTAAAAGTCACTTTTATTGCTGATTCTTTTTTATGGAAATTTTGCTTTAACTTTTTGATTCATTTTACTTTGGTTTTTGTTTAAAAGATCCTTCATTAGTGCTCTCAAATGATTCTTCTTTTCAATGAGAGATTTAGCTTCTATACTGTTTGCATGAATAACTTATTATTTTTGTTGATCTTTAGATAATCTTAAATCCATATTTATTTATGATTTATAATAATAAAGTAACTAATTAATAATTAAAGAGAATTAAAAATAATTATGTATAATGGCAATAAATTTAAGAGACTTAAAATAAAATGAGAAATTTATTAATTTATATATATAAAATCAATGTCGTTAAAATTTTTGTAAATGGAGAAAACCCTGCTCGAGACAGTCAAGACTTTAAAATTTGAATGGCTCTAACTTCGAATGAAAGTACTTTGTGATCATGCATTTTTCAAGAAATTGCAGCTTTTTTAAGAGAGATTGTTAAATGCATTGTTTCGCAGGCAGTAAGATTAGAGTTTAGAGCTAGCAATATAAATATCTGAATCTATAAATGGTTTATAAACTATACTATCTGATCTTAATTCACTTGATAAATTTAATCCTGAAGAATTCAAAGCCAAACTGTAACTTGCAATAGGGGTAATGGAATATAAAATGAGTGATTTTGTTACTAGAAGTTTCAATTTATAGTAGATTGAAATACCTGAAAATTCATAGAGAAGTTAAAACTAAGACAAAATATTTGGATTAATGAAACTGAACAAAGCTATCAATGAAGCATCAAAGTAAATGTAGAGCGCAAGTCGTAAAGAATATGATATTGAACAGATACCAGTCTACTTAGATTAAATAAAAGAAGAAAGCAGGAATGACAACTATCATTATCAGACTATATCTGAAGTGGAAGAGTATGTATATTAAGTGTTACATAGACACCGTCAACTCAATAATAAAGATAGAAAAGATGCCTCTCTTGAAGATTTAATGGCTGTAACTGCAACTGAACACTCTCAAG
This sequence comes from Oxytricha trifallax, assembly GCA_000711775.1. NCBI lineage: Eukaryota > Ciliophora > Spirotrichea > Sporadotrichida > Oxytrichidae > Oxytricha > Oxytricha trifallax. Next base: position 17,411 of record ARYC01008539.1, read on the forward strand.
ACCTCACAAATAAAATACGGCAGTTAATCTATATGGACAATTAAAACAGAGATTTCTATTCTGATGATGGTTCATAAACTGACGGAATGCCCTCTATAATTTAAGAAACTAAGAATTTTGCAAATATGTTTTTCAATGTCAAAGACCTTAATGAAGAGAGCGGGAGTGATAATTTGGATGATAAGAAGATAAAGAAAATTGAATTCAGTCAGTCGTTTAAGAATGAAAAACTTGATAAAAGTTTGCCCTTTACACATGATAAAATTGATAATTATTTTTATATATATGTTTTTTCTATCATAAAATAAATTTTATGGGATTAATTTAAAAGGAAACACCTTTGATAAAATATAATAATCTTATCATGAGATATTTAAGAGCAATTATATTTTAAATCAATCTTTTCAAATACTTGCCTATGTTTTCAATCATGATAAAAGAAATAAAATTAAAATTAATTCCCTCTAAAATTGATAGAATAGTGTTTCAAGATTCCATGAAGAATAAAGAATTTAACATTCATTTGAATTATTGCTTAAATTCTTTTTATTGCTATATTATATTTGATTTGATTGATGATGCGAAGAAGCTATTAAAGAAAGTTGTTTAAAACAGAAATTACCAACAAAACACAATTCTATCTGAGCAATCCTTTGAAGACCCAGGCATTTATACAGACAGACGAGCCTAAGAAATGAGTTCCCTCCCCTCCACAATTGATGGCCACTTCAACAACATAAAAGTAGAATTATAAAATAATAATGCTAACAGATAACATATAGACAAACAATAGAAGAAGAATAACATCGATCACATTGATAATAAGAATTTATTCGAAAAGTTAATGAATGAAAGCAAGGAAAACTTGAACGACACAGTAAAGCGATAACCATAATAAAATTAGAAAGCAAGACAGCAAGAGATTCCAGTTTCTGTAAAACATAAATCAGAAAAATAGAGTAAAGCAGTAAGCAAAAAACCAAGCAATAATTTATCTAAACAGACATCAGCATAGAAAAAACCTTAAAACCTTAAGTAAATCGAGGTATTTGATTCATCTTAAGAGAGCCACAAGAATTCATCATTGTTCAATAAAGTAGTTTTGACTAAAGTGTAGCAAGACAGTTAAGATGATTACACTTAAATAGACAAAAGAGTTAACAAATAAGGTTTGAGAAGAGACCAGTCTTAGCCAAGTTTAAATCACAATCCTTCTCAGATTAATTTGGCAATTAAATTAAGATCTAAAATTGATTTGCTAAATAATTAAAACGACCAGTATTAAAACATAAGTCAAAGCTAATCACAATAATTGCTTAGCCAGTATTGCTTAAATTAATAAAAATCCAGATAGTGTTGTATATAATTAATGATTAATTTGGGGGGGGGAAAGTTTCCTGCACTCGAGGAAGTTTCCTGCACTTTTTTTTTATTTTATGTTAAATTTAATATAAATCATAAAATTAAATTTTTTATGACTCACTTATATTAATAGGATTTTTATACATAATAAAAGTAGTTCAAAAAATATAGTCTTACTTTATATAAATTTTAAAAGAACATATAAATTGAATTGAAAATTGAATAACAATTGGATAATATACTTAGAATTACTTTAAAAATGAGAGGACAATATAATGGCTAAGATACAAAAGCCAAAAAATATCAGATGAAATATGTCAAAGATTGGAATCTAAAATGAT
>ARYC01008540.1:0-10251 GCA_000711775.1 Oxytricha trifallax
ATCTAGCTTGATGCTATTTTACTTGGTAAAGATCATGTAGCCTTCAGGCTTCCTTTACTTGAAATGACATTCAGAGAATTCTTATCTGACAATAGATGTTAGAGATAAATTAGCTAGATAGTACAGCAGATAGTTGAAGGGATTGAAGAGCTACACAAGCTAGGTTATGTTCATAGAGACTTAAAGCCAGAGAACATCATGATGAACTTTTAGCCTCTTAGAGTTTATATTATTGACTTCAACAGAGCTCAAAGAGTGCAAGCCTCTGCATAAGGAAATGTATACGGCACTCCTGGATATTTCCCAGAGAGAGAGGATTGGAGAGATGGAGACACTTAATGGGATATCTGGGCTCTAGCAGTAATAATAATAGAGAGCGACATGCCAAGAAACGATTACTTTAGCTGCAGGGGTGAGAGAGATTCTAAGCAAAGAATCAAACAATATCTCGATAAAAATAAAATAAATGGAGGTCTCAGAGAACTTGCATACTCAACTATTATCAAGCCAAGCTAAGAGAATTAACAAACAATAGAAACAATCAAACATCAACTTAGAAAGATAAAATTCAGAGAACTGCCACATGACTCTAAGCTTATGTTTGTGTGAAATATTTTAAAAACTCGCTTGTTATACTCACTTAAAATACTAATATTTAAACATTAAACCCCTACATAAACCCTATTAAAACCCTAATAAAGTATGCACTAATAGTCTACTTTTATCAATCAAAAACTCAATCAAACTACTGAAAGGGTTTTGGGGTTTTGAATGTATCTGTAATATTTCTCCCTTTGAAAAGTGGCATTTGATACTGTAGCTTGATAGCTAAATCAAAATTTTATTAATCGAATAAGTACTCTGTCTCATTTTATAAATTGTAAATAAATTTAAAAATGTCTCGTCAACTGCTAGGTTTCTGATAAATGACGTATTTTTTATTGTACTTTCAATATATTTTTTTGATAAATTATAGAAAAGAATTTGAAATAGTATTAGAGATAAGAATTTAAGTTATTTTATACTTTGATTGTTGATTATGTTAATAATTTCTAGTAAACTTTAAAAGGGTAATATTATTTTTTCTCTAATAAATTCAAATTAACATATTTTTTTTATTAGTTTATGAAAAATACCAAAATTCCAATTCTTGATGCAATAGTAATAGCACCACCCATTGTAGATTAGAATGTTTTTTTATTTTTATAGGTGAGACTAATGGGATACCCAAAAGCATCTAAATTTATTATAAAGTTTTAAATCCTTGAAATTATGGACTTTTTATTGCGGTTTTTCATGATTGATTTAAACTTTTTTAATGAATATAGTCTAAAAAGAATATCATTTATTTGATACTATTTCTATATTTACAAATCATTAAGAAATTATGCTCATTTTAAATTTAAATATTATAAAGAGTAATTAAATCAATAAATAATTCAATAAAACAACAATATTTACAATAAATTTAATATATTATTAAAAGTAAAGGATTTATAAATGGAAATTTCAATAATTTTAATAAATAGTGAGTTATATATATAAATTTGGAAAATTTAATAAATAACTTATTTCATACTCTAAATTATTAAGAATATTTTAATTTTACAATTTTTTAATCAATAAAATAAGAATAAGATATGAAAATAAAGTCATTAAATTAAATTATCTTTGTGATTATTATTATATAATCAATAAAGATATAAGCTGTTTAAACATTTAATAATTCCGCAATTTAAACCAAAATTATTTATAGCTAAAAAAAAGATAAAATGTTTTTTTAATGTATATTGCTTAATATCTTATAATTATTTTTGAAAAAATTTATTTTAAAAAAAATAATCCTGATTATATGATATTAAATATTAAATTTAAAATATCTCAATAAAAAATAACTAAACATCTTTAAAAAGTAATATATGATTAAATACATTCAAACTTGACTTATACTGTTTATTACTTTAAAAGTTATATTAATCTCATTTTAAATATTAAGTTAAATTATTTATAAAAATTTTTTACTATTATTTGAACATTTTTCAATTACAATTTCTTCATTAAAACAAAGTTTTTAAATTTTATCAAATTTAATATAATAAATTATTAGTTCCTTTATTTTTTATTATATAAAACATTTATTGAAAAAAATAATTAGGTTTTTGAATTAATATCTTTTATTAATCATTTCACTATTATAATTAAATTAAAATTTGAATTAAGATATTCCTTATGTAAAGAAGCACACATCGTAAACTTGAGAGAATTTATTATTATGCATGAATTTTTGAAATTAATTTTTTATTTAAAAATAAATACAAACAGAGTTTGTAATAATACGTCTTAATTTAAAATAAAAAATTAAATGAATTGGTCTTAATCTAAATTGATTAGTAACTAAAATGTTTAGAAAAATGCGAATCTTTTGAATAATTATTAAGATTAAGAAGAATATTAATAAAATACAAAACATTAGGAAATTTGAAACATTTAAAATAAAAAAACTGTAATAAATTACAAAGTGTAAATTAGATCATACTTTACATCTAAAAATGAAGAAAATTTAAAGGTTTTTTGTGGTTACTGTCAGATATTATTGCTAAGTATTTAATTATAAATTTCTTTCATTCTTTTATTAATTTATTCTCTAAATCGATTGTCATCTAACGAAGTCAAAATGATAAGAATATTTTAATAATAATTAGGTATAAGGGATCATTTATTCATCCTCTGTATAATATGATTGCTTAATATTATCGCACGATGAATATACAAATTTTTAACTTAGATGATAAGCATCAGTTGTATTTAGCGATAAGTTTAGAGGTTATAAATTCTAATTGATTTCGGTAAGTAAGAATGGATTTGGTCAACTTAAATAATATTTAATGAACGATTTAAAAAACACAATAAGGCAAGGTTAGATCGCAGTATGTGTTTTTAAAACCCATTTTATTTATTAATCTATAAAATTATAAAACTAATCAGTTATCTTATTTAATTACTACAACTTTTTATTTTGAAAAATAAATTCATAATCAATATTTCAAATAATATATAACTATGGTGAAATTTCTTTCAATATAATACTATAATTTACAATTTTTTGGAAAATATCATATTCAAGTTTAATTTAGATGAAATATAATTGTATACCAAAAAATATATAACTTTGAAATCAATTAAAAATAATAACTTAAAAAACTCTTAAATTTATCAAAAATAAACTTATAAATTTATTCAATATTTTTGAGTTATTTTATTTTTTTATTTACATTTGTAAAATTATTTCAATAAACAGCAATTATACATAATATATATATGATTTCCTTATATTTTGTATTTTATGAATATTAAATTAATATATTTATTTTAATAATTTATTAAAAAATAAAGGATCATAAATATAAAATTTATATCACAATTATATAATCATATGTTAATTCAAATAATCAAGATTCTTATAATCAAATATTTTCATAAAAATAATTTAAATCAGATGTTTTTAGTGTAGAAAATTTCTAATAAAATGTAAGATTTAATTAAATTAATTTATCAGTAATATAAGAAGATTTAATTATAAATAAAAAGGCATTACATTATTCCAAATACAAATAAGCAGCAAATTAAATTAATAGATTAAGTAATTTATTAATTCACAAAAATTATATTTTAAGTTTCTAAAAATTACTAAATGTTATTTCAATACAATAGTCTATAAAATATTTAAAATTCTGTAGAATTATTGAATTTTTATGTGATTTCAAATCATTTATTTCTGGAAAAAGCAAATAAAGAATTAACTTTATTATATCAATTAATAATTATCGATAAAATACTTAAAAATAGGAAAAATAGAGAAATCTGAATATAATCAAAGAACCTAATTATATTCAACTGGCAATAATTTGAGATTTTTGTAATATAAATCTAATTTTATTAATAATAAAATGAATTCTAGAATTCTTAAAAGTACTTCAAAATCTTCGTCATTAGCTGAAAGCAGTTTCAGTTTAGTGATTGAATTGACTTAGAAATCTCTAAAAATGTACCATTGATAATAATGTCTCTAAAAGCATGGCATATGAAGTGTCTGATGATAATTTAAAGTTATTAAAAATTGAAAATTGTGGTAATAACAGGAGACGCATTAGTGAGGAGATGATTATTTGTATAATTAAGGCACAATAGTTTTCAGTTCAGCAAGAAATGATCTGATTTCATCAAGAATAATCTTAGTAAACTTGAGAGGTAAGAGTATGAAGTTTAAAGAGAGAAAGTGTTTATTTGTAAAAGTGACGAGCACAAATTTAATTCAATCAATCTTGAGCACGACTATTGTTTATCCTAAAACTTACACAATTGAAATTAAAAAATTATCTAAGAATTAAAAATAAAATTCCAATCACACCCCACTGCGATATTCTAGCAGTAGTTGCATAATAAGTTTAAATTTAGTTATCTGATAAATTATTAAAGTATTGTACATTAAATTTATATTACAAAAATCTAAAATATTGCCAGTTGAACATATAATTAGGTTCTTTGTATATTCAGATTTCTCATTTTTCCTATTTTAAGTATTTTATCGATAATGGTAATGTATTCTCGAATGTTTTATTATCCTACGAAATAAACTCTTTCAAAAAAAATTTCACTTTTACATTAAAATTAAACATTTTTTTTTAATTTAATTAAATTTTGGGAAAAAATAAAATTGAGAGGCAAGGCTATCATGGTGATCGAAGATTTAAGGAGAATTAAGATGTTGAGGATTAAATTTTATATTTATATGAATTTTCAAATATTTAACGCCCGAAAAAATTTAAACTTCGATTATAGTTAATAACATAAAAATTTAAATTGTATCACTTTCAAATAATGAAATTATTTACTATTTTTAATGCAAATTTAATTAATTTAAAAATTGCACCTCAATTAAAACCTAAATAATAATACTTATTTTGAATTATCATTGAATATTTTGATATGAAAGAATATTTTATTTAATTTAAAATAAGAGATTTTTAAAAAAGAATTAAATTACAATATTCTGGTTTTGAATTAAGTCTGCACTTTAATTAAGCATGAATGATAATGATAGCACATTCCTACATTAATTCCATCTGAATTCACATAAATTAGATAAGATATTTAGATTTTAATAAATTTATTAAATTTTTCAAATCATTTAATTGAGTAATTGTTAATTTATGAATAAATTTTTAATAAAATAAAATAATAAATTTTTGTTTTCAGGGTCTAATTCAATTGCAATCGAAACCCCAGAACTTTTTAAGGCTGTTTATAAGTGCTTCAATTAATAAATTATAGTTAAGTCTTAAAAGGGTTTGTAGAGAAAATGAAGGTTAATGTGAATTTAATTAATAGTTTTTGAGTTTTAGTGTATTTAATTCTACCAAATTTTACTCTGCTTATATTTACTATATCTCTGAAGATAAGCTCTCACTCTCTCTTGTGTGTCTAAGAAGACATCTAATGTTTGAAGATTGTTTACAGCTTTCACAATTATCTTCTCTACTATGCTTCTCATTTCTTCTTAAAAAGCTTCTTACTTTCAGTGTTTCTAGGCTTAACATATTTATTGCTTTTCATGATTAATACCCAAAGAAAGAAATATGTTCCAAATCACTTTCTATTATGTCATTGCAGCTATTGCCCAAACATCAAATTCAACATAACTTTTATACTTGACTTTTTTTGGAAAGAACCCTGAATTACCATGTACTTATGCTAAAAGAACTAAATTATATCTTAGACCCTTATTGAAATCTTTGAAAATATTTCTTATGGGTAGGAATTTAAAAATACGTTTTAATTATACAAATCTCTATGAATATGTCCAAGTTCATGCATCTCCATAACACCCTGCATCATATCTGATAGTATATAATGAAAATCTAGGTATCTATCATGATATTAATAATAACATAATTATTTAAAATAGTTTTTGCCTATAGCGATGAAGTCATTACTTATAATACCTCCTCCATCAAGTGAAAGTTGATTCTTGCAATAATTGGTCTTTAATAGCAATATATTCAATGGCAAAATCTTTCCATGACTGTTATTTCTTAAGAAGATATCTAAAGTGTAGATTTTGTTTTGATCTTATAAAAAAACTATGAATTTTGTTGTGCAGACACGTTTATATATATTCTATTAGTTTTCAGTACAAATCCTAAGATCAATAGCACACTTAAAAGGCATTTTAATTGCCTTGTCTAGTAGCTTGCTGAAAACGTATTGACTCCAATTTAATCGACGATTCTTAGTTTAAACTTCTTGAGTTTTCTAGCTACTCTCTTTAAAATTCAAGAATATTAGTTTTTTATTTAAGTGGTTCACTAAGTTGATGCTTTTCCATATTAATATATGATGGCGAGTATATGACTTCATGCATGCTGTACACTAATATCTCCCAATCCTTTATCATGCTAGAAATATATCTTTGCTTTGCCAGAATTTATTTCTTTGATATGCTTCTTTCAAAATTTATTCAATTGAAACTTAATGTAACGATTTATTCATTGGAAGTTTAAATTTTTGGCTAATAATTTTTATTTATGCTCTTCTGCATGGTCAATATATGTTTGAATCCCCCGCTCTCTACTTCTTGCTCTTATTTTAAGCCAAATATCTCTCATTTACACACTAGTACTTTAAGCTAAGATTTCCCTTCAATGAAGATGGCTACTTTCTTAATGAATTAGACTGTTTCATAGGACACTGCTTTGCTAATTAATTTAGCAGCATTGTATAAGTAAAATTTAAATTTCTAATATTAAGCTAAAATAACTTCTTGAGTTAATGCTCTATATAGAGTGTGCACTATTGAAAAATGGTTAATTTTGAGTTGTTAGAGATCATATTCTAAATTGGTTTATATAAATTCTCTAATTAATTGATAATTTTTTTATTTTAACACATATAGAGTAAGCTCGTACAAGTACTAATTAAGTTTTGAGTTATTTTTGAAATTTTACATTAAAACCTGATCATTTTAAAACTATAAGATTAATCTAATAATTTATGTCATTAAAACAACGAAGTTAGTTCCTTTTCTGATTAAATTTAACCAAATATAGTACTAATATAATGGAAGTTAATTTTTAAAAAATGGAACACCTTCTTAAGTTTGCTACAGCTTCTGCATCGTACTTTCTCCTTTTATCTTAACCAGCTTATCCCCTATAAGTTGTCCATTTTTAATAGTAAGATCTAAAACAATAAGATCCATAAATTTATAAATCATATTAAGATATATGTTAATAGGAAGAGGAAAAAATATTGTTATTATCATAGTATAGAGTTGACTTATTCTTAACCATGATGGAAGGTACCAAAATTTCATTCATGAAACCAAAAAATTGTGATATGTATAGAGATTTAAGGAATAAACTTATTTAAATAATAACTACCATTCATTAGGCTTGGATATTAATAAGTAAAAACTAACAAAATTTTATCATGATATTTGTATCTATCTCTTAGTTTATGCAAGAACTTATTTTCTGCATCCGCTTAATATTGAGTATAAATCACATAATTTACTATGCCTCAATCTTTTTTCATACCAACTAAGAGTTCATGAGTGACATCCTTCACTTTATAATCATAAACTTCTATTTGATTTAACATTTGTACCAAGGCTTATTTATATTCGTGTTGAATTTTTACATGATTCATCAGCATGTACAACTTAGTTGTTATTAGTATAGCTTGCTGATTTTAATATTACTCTGAAATAGTAAAATAAAATAAATAAATATCTTTACTTTGTTGAAAGACCTGAAATAAATTCAATTTCGTCTTAAAAATTTGCCAATAGTTTAAGGAGAAGTAAGATTATTATCTGGAAACTCACGAAGGAACATCAAAGCTCTTTTTCAAGTGAAAATGTGCATTAAGTAGTTTATATTGGGAGTAGTAACTTCCATTTTCTTGCTGGAGATTATCTAGAGAAGAGTTTAATGGTAAACTGCTAACAAGCAGTTATATCTAATAGTTGAGTAAATTTTGTATAGAAGCTTTGCAATAGCTGAAAAGCTCAGTACTTGTTTGACTTAGTCTATATAAATAATTGAGCCATACCTAAGCTTAAGTAATAAATCTAAATATTCTTATCCTAAAAACGCTCTAAATTTCGCTCATTTCTATTTCTTACCCTGTAAAAAAACATAATTTCTCATCAAACATCATAATGACCCAAAAATCTTACAAATCAAAACACTTTTAAAGCTCATTAGGGGTTTTAGGTTTTTAATATAAACCAGGAAAATAATAAGTAATTGATTTATTAAAATTATAATATTAAATTGAGAAATTTCTAATTTAAAAATTTCTTTATTGTTTTAATGTCTGAAATGTTTCGTAATTAAGAATTAAATTAAAGTAATTAAATTTTATTTATTATTTAAATAATTTTATTTAATTATATATTAAGGGAATTAAAACGATATCTTATTTTCATATAATGATAATAGCTGTTAAATTTATATTTTTGTTTAAAAATTATATTCTATAATAAATACAAATAAAAATTTTTTAGATTTTAGAAATGCTCACCAATACGTTTGGCGATATTTTTGATATAAATTTTCATGCTTCAAATTTGTCTGATGACTAAGTTGAATAAAAAATATTAAGTCAAAATTTTGCAATAAAGATTAAATTTAAATTTAAATTTCAATTCTTTCAATAAGAATATATTTCATTATTTTAGAAATACATTCGAAATGGGGAATTAAAATTAATTAATTTAAATTTAAGTAAAAATAGCGGCAGTTAAAGTTGGCCAATTAAAACGATCTTTGGCTCATTCAATAGGAAATTTTAAATTAGCTGGACTTCTTTATTATTGCGGTACTATTTTTTTCGCATCCCTGGAGCGAGATAAGTTGACTTTAATTAAAAGCATCTAAATTCAATAAATTACAACCTCACATTAAAGTCAAGTTATCTAGCTCCAGGAATGCGATAAAATAGTACCGCAATCTAAACTTCAAAACTCTTTAATGAGGTTTAAAAGGTCTTTGATTTGTAGGGAATTTGTTTGGGGTTAGGGTTATTAATACGTTTTAATGTGATATTTATAGTGAATATATTTAATTCAATCACTCAAAATGAACTTTTGGACCATGTGGGAGAGGTCTGAAGTTGATCTTACTTAACCACAACTCCATCTACTCTATTGATATGTCTGATCTTGAGTTTGGTTTTATTATTATTGACTCTGGCATTTGCTTCATTGATTGAGATACTCTTGTTTTGTCAATAAATTGCTTTATTCTTTGTTTTGCCTCCTTCTAGCACTTTGTAGAGTAGTAATCGTTGCGAGGCATATCGCACTCTATTATTATTGCTGCTAAAGCCCACACATCCCACTGTAAGTCTCCATTTCTCCAGTCATCTCTTTCTGGATTATAGCCTGGAGTTCCCATTACACTTCCAAGCCTTGATACTTCCACTCTTAAGGCTCTGTTGAAATCAATAATTGTTGCTGTTACTGAAGAAAAGTTCAACATTATATTCTCAGGCTTGAGATCTCTGTGAACAAAGCCTAACTTATGAAGCTCTTTGATACCTTGTATAGCTTAAGTTGATATTAATGCAAGCTATCTATGATCTCTTTGATCAATTATGAAATCTCTGAGTGCTATTTCAAAGAGTAGTGCCTGAAAGCTACATGATCTTTGGCTATGAGAACAGCATCTAGCTTTATTTAGTATTTGCACTCTTTAAACTTATCCTGAGTTAGTACATAATACTTAATAGTAAACTCTATTTAATATTTATCATCACTAAGGAGATAGTTGAAAGGATATATCTTGTAACCATACTGATGATCCTTAATAACTTTCTTGTCATAGGAGTCCTCTAGAATTAGGTAGCTTTAGAGAGAAGTATAAATCAATCTATGCAAGTACTGGAATTTTCTTGTATTATATCTTAATCATGATTTTAGTGACCCTGATGCTAAGAGGTTGCGTGTAATCCTCACATACTCTGATTCGCTTGCTTGTTAAAGCTCAGCAACTTAAAGAGGCTCCCTTGATTTTCTTTTGTTGAGCAACTTCAGTTGAGTGGCTTAATCTTCAACTTCTATTTCTTTCTTGTGGGCTTTTAAAAGATGCTTCTTTAAGTCTCTTGTGTAAGGGTACTGCTTATGGCACTCAAAGCAATCATACTTTCCATCAACTTTGTCATGCTTTAAGTATATAGTAGGCTTAG
>ARYC01008541.1:0-11603 GCA_000711775.1 Oxytricha trifallax
TGACAGCAGATGATTTCCTCTCTTATGCTGAAGACAAGCCCTCAATATTGAAGTACTTACCCGACTAAATGGACTGGCTCCATTTAGACAAGAAATGGATTACTGATATTCTGCTGAATTTAGACACAGAAGGGATCAAAAACATGATTTAGAGGGCTAAGGAGTAAAGGAGAGTAAGACTTGATAATTCACAGAATAACATTGTACACATGAAGCCCTAATTCCTAGATGCCCTCAACAATTCAATAAGTTACAGTGGTAAGTCCAATTTAATATTTATCTAAGCTTTAGTTAACAAGGGACGATCTGCCTTCTTATTAGTACAGAGCTCAAAAAGAAAAGCCAGGCAAGTTGATATTGAAGGATAGAAGTCTGGTCCAAACATTGGCACTAAGTCAAAACATAAATTTATGGAACAAAATCAAAGGGTGAGGGATAAAATGAATGATTTAAGGGGCTAAATTGACGAATTAATCAACTATAAGCAGCTAGTGATGCAACTCTATGATGGTGGAGTCATTGATCAAGAAGGCAACCTTTTAAATTAATAGCCTATTTAATAGAATAATAATTTTATGATATGAATGACATTACTTTTGAGGTTTGAGGAATTATTTATCCAACTAAAATTAATTAACTTAACAACTAAAATTTTTAATTTTACACAATAGCTTTTTTTAATATTGCGCTCAAATTTTAAGTCAAAAAAACCAAGTATTTTAGATGATTTTTATCACATTTTCTCCCTTTGGGCAAAATTTAACTATATGGTGGTGAAATAATGCCCCTGAAATATTTTAAAAATACTACAATTACAGCTTTTATTAAAAAAACGATGAATTTAATAGTATTAATGAGCTTGTTTAAAAATAAGAATGACAGGTGCTTTAAGCCCTATGTAACTTTCAAAGTTGGGTTATATCAAAGTCATAGTAAAACTATTTATCATAAAATCGAAAGCTTAATAGAAAAGTCTTTAACTAATAAAGTATTATATTTTGAGAGACAATTTATATTATTTACTGTATTTTGTGTTTAAAGATTTAAAATCAAATAAATTTAACATATCACTGTTTAATACTAAAATCAAACCATCATTTTAGTCGTGACGTAGACGTATCTGAGTGAGTTGACGTGGCAAACTTCCGTGACGTGGCAGTCGTAAAGTAGAAAGCTCCGAAAATACCAATCTCGCTATTACCTAGTCTTCTCCCAAAATCAAGATGTCACACGACAGAGCTCGTGAGATCCGATTCGGTGCTAGGAGGTGGAAAAAAAACTCTTACCGGTCCCACCGCTGCTGGGAAACGTAATCACTATCCTTTCGCTGTGGTAGCTTCAGTACCCTAACCCGGTGTGGGAGAAAAATCCTTATCGTTGGCTTCAATGGTTCCGTCTTCTCACTTTTGAAGGCAGAGCGTACCTTCATCCTGCTCCCTATTACCTAGGAAACTGAACCAAGCCAGGAAACTCATCTATGCAGGGAAATCCTTAGCGTGCAGACGATCGAGGAGTCTAGGATCTGACAGATTGAACCCCGCCGACTGGCCCCTAATGCGTTGCGCCCAGCAACCCCCTACCTGCCCTCGGTAGGCCTTAGTGTAGTAGAAAGCTTTATCAGAAAGTCTCCAGCCTCGGGCCCCTGTGGGTCACCCTATCCTTATAACTTTCTAATTTAATAATTATTATTTACTGTATTTTAAATTAAGTTAAATAAAAAAAATTGTTAGACTTTGTTATAGTTTGTGAGACTTTGTTAGAGTTTTAGAATTTTTTGATTATATAAATAAATTAGTATATTAATCAACAAATTTATAATACTTACCGAATAGTTTTTACTCTAAAAGTAACTTTATCTAAAGTTACTAAAAATATTAAAAATAGATTCCTTTTTCGCCTTATTTATAGTTAAATATAGCAACACGATATAATATTTAAGCAAGTCTCTACAATAAGTGATACAACTAATTATATGGGGAAAAATTAAAAAGCAAAACAAAAGTAAAAAATTGAGTCTCCACTATCAGAAAACTAATATGATGAGAACTCTGGTTATACTGCCGACTTTTTCAATGAAGAATAGCTAGAGGAGCTGAGGTAAAAAGAGTCAAAGCAGACGATATTAGAACATTTGAAGAAGCAAGGCATGCATTCAAGCAGACATACAAGGACGTTAAATTACAGCTTAAAAAGAAGTTTGGAGCTGATACTATAAATATACACAAGAGCTGGCTTGTTTCAACGCTGAATTCGAGAAAAGCTGATAGCAAGGCAGCTACTCCAACAAGCAAAAAGAAGTAACTTACAGCAAAAAAGAATCTAAAGCCAACACCAGTCAAGGCGGAGCAGAGTAATGATATTATCTCTATCTAAAGCTAAAATTCATTAGCCCCTTCGAAAAATGAAAACTAAAGCAAAACTATTGGGATGGACTTATAATCCTTGCAGTCTAATTTAAAAGGCACAGAATCTGAATTCTCTCTATTACAAAGTAATACAACTTTTCCGGAACTTAATCAGACAGAAGACCTAATTGAGAAAAATTTGGCGATCTTACATCTAATGCTCGGGAAGAAATAAATGAACGACTATTGAAATAGGTGCCAGATATGCTGCAAACTACTCTATATTAAAAATTAACAGACCAAATTAATGAAGCTCTTATCGAAGTGAACAAATTGGAATCCTAGATCAAAGATGTTGACATTGAAAAAGTTTCAAGATTAGTTGTTGACGGGCGAGAGGAGATACTACAGACATTCTAAATATTATTTGAAGATATAAAAAAGGTAACTCCGTCTCTAGGAGTTGCAACTCAGGAGTAATTAGCGTGAAATGTAAGAAGAATCAATGACCAGATAGTTGAGCTTCAAAAAACGATGCATGAGTCAACTTCAGGATTTCACAAAAAGGAAGAATAGCATTAAGCTAGAATCAATTAATTGAATGAACAAGCTAATGCCTTAGTTAAAACAATTGACGATATTTAGAAGAAGCTGAAATGTGAAGTTGATACATTTAATGAAACAATAGAGGAATACAAAGAAAATATTGCAAAAAACATGAACTTAATCCATGGCAATTTTAAAATGATAAACTCTCGAGTCATAAATATCGTAAGGTAGCAGATTAAGTAAGAGGTTGAATAAATTATTCCTGTCTAGTAGCAGCAATCACAGCCCATAATAAAGCCATATCAGCAATAACAACATACTACTAGCTCAAGTATGCATAATTATAACATTAGCATTCAAGAGACAATAATTAAATACAACTAGCACGATCCTAAGATTAAATTTATAAGAATTGGGAATATAAGGTACCTGCAAAATTAAGACATTAAGCAACTTATTCTTATTGAAGATCAAGTTGATGACTGATACTTTATAATTAGTTGGAATCATTGACTTTTATAATATTTGTTTACACTATAACTCACTTTACTTTGCTGATGAGATGATGATGGGGTTTTGGGGTTTATCTAATTCTAGAGGACTCCTTTGATAAGAAAGTTATCAATGATCTTCAATATGCTTACAAGGTTTATCCTTTCAACTATCTCTTAAGTGATGATTAATATTAGATGGAGTTTACTAACGAGTATCAAGTACTCACTCAAGCAAAATTTAAAGAGTGGAAGTACTTAATCAAGCTAGATGCTGTTCTACTTGCCAATGATCATGTTGCTTTCAGACTCCCACTCTATGAAATGACCCTAAGAGATTTCATTAGTGATCAAAGGAATCATAAGTAGCTTGCTTTGATAGCAACTTAAACCTTACAAGGTATTAAAGAGCTACATAAGTTAGGCTTTGTTTACAGAGATTTGAAGTATGAGAAAATTATGATAAACTTTTCACCTTTAAACTGAAAATTATTGACTTCAACAGAGCATTAAGGGTGGAAGCATCAAGGCTAGGAAGTGTAATGGGAACTCCAGGCTATTATCCAGAAATAAAAGACTGGAGAGACGGAGACTTTCAAAAGGATATGTGGGCAATGGCAGCAATAATAATAGAATACGATATGCCTCGCAACGATTTTTACTCAACAAGGTGTGAAAAGGATGCGAAGCAAAGAATACGGCAATTTATAGATAAAACAAAAGTATCTCAAGCAATGAAATAGATGGCAGAGTAGGTAATAATCAAGCCAAACCCACGATCAGACATAATGATAGAGCAAATAGAATAGTGGTTGAGTAGAATAAACTACAGACCTCTTCCACATAATCCAAAAGTACATTTTGAGTGAATAAATTAAATACATTTACTATAAATTTATCATTAAAACCTATTCATATTCCCAACCCCTAACAAATTCCCTACAAAACAAAGCACTTATAAACCTTACTAAGGGGTTTTCTGGTTTTGAATAGAGACAGATTAATAAATATTTAACATAGGCTTTAAACAGATAATTATCTAAATTTTATAAGTTAAATAAATGGGAATAATAATATTAAATTATCCTAATTTATTATATATTTAATCTTATAATCGAGTTTTCATAGGGAAGCAGATCTTTTGAAAATTATTAATATAACTAATCTTTCTCTGCTTTGAATTAGCTACAATTCCTATGTTTTTGGACACCTGGGAAGATAGAACTAAAAATTGGTCAATTTATGGAATCAATAATTTCCCATAGCCAAAACTCTAAATTCTATCTCACTCATCTTTAAAGATTTTTCAGTTCGGATTCAACTGGAGAGGTCTCAAAAACAATCTTTTTGAGGATGATAGGTTTGTGCATCTGAGTCACCTCTGGTTCACGAAATATCTTGGCCACTCAGGTTTTGCAAAAATGCAATATACTTTTAACCATTACCTTATTTTATTTTATTAAATACATAAGATCAATATAATTTAAATAATTCTTTCGTACTCCAAATACATACAAATTGCATAAATAGAATTATAGAATATTCTTTTATTAATTAAGCAGAAATACAATTGAATTTGTAAAATTATATTTTATATAATTTATTAAATTTATTATAATTCAATATCTTGAAGTAAAAGTTGGTAAATTAAACTATTTTGGGCTTTATTGATATATAATTAAAAATAATCTGGATATTATTTTTGGCTGTACTATTTTATTGAGTTAATAGAGCGAGATAACTTCCCTTTAATTAAATCCCTTTAAATTCATATAATAATGCCCTCACATTATAGTCGAGTTATCTCGTTACATCGATGCAATAAATATTATAGCCAATAATAAAGTCCAGATTATTTTAATTTATCTATCGAATAAACCCAATATCGTTTAAAATGACCTACTTTAACTGCCAAGATTTTGAATTATAATAAATTAATTTGGGGGAGGGTCTTAGTAGGTGCAAATTTTTTTTAAAAATCCTATGTCTGTGCAAATTTTTTTTCTTCTCAAAAACATTAAAATTCCTAAGTCGGTGCATGATCAATTTTTGACATTATTGATATATTTTATCTTCCTACCCCACATAAAATATATCATTATTAACTAAAATTTATGTCTCAGCTTCTGAATCGAACTCCTTCATGAAATTTCGATCATAGGACACTTATAATATTATTACAAAAATATTTTTTCTCTGTGTCAGATATTTGTTTAATAAAATGATAAATTATTATTTCATATCTTAATATCTAACTAGTCATTAAGCAACAAAAATGAGGATTAAGAACATCATTATTATTCTATAAATTTAATAATGATGTCTGGAATTAAAAAATTCGTACACATTGATTAGTGTATTTTAAAAAAGACAATTAATTGAGTCAATGGTTAATACACTAATCAATGTGTACGAATTTTTTAATTCCAGACATCATTATTAAATTTATAGAATAATAATGATGTTCTTAATCCTCATTTTTGTTGCTTAATGACTAGTTAGATATTAAGATATGAAATAATAATTTATCATTTTATTAAACAAATATCTGACACAGAGAAAAAATATTTTTGTAATTATATTATAAGGTCCTATGATCGAAACTTCATGAAGGAGTTAAATTCAGAAGCTGAGACATAAATTTTTGTTAATAATGATACTTTTTATGTGGGGTAGGATGATAAAATATATCAATAATGTCAAAAATTGATCATGCACCGACTTAGGAATTTTAATGTTTTTGAGAAGAAAAAAAATTTGCACAGACATAGGATTTTTAAAAAAAATTTGCACCTACTAAGACCCTCCCCCAAATTAATTTAAATTAAATTTTACAAATTCAAATTTATTTTTATAATCATGATTAGAAGTATCAAACTAAAATATATATAATGAATTCAATATGCTTACTTAGGTTTATCTCAGACAAAACTTTAAGGAGACTTCATAAATTATTAATTTAATTTAAAATAGTAAAAATTAATCTTGAGAGACAAAATGATTACTAAAAATTTAAAAGAAATTTAAACAATTATTTAATCAATGTTGATCTTGCATAGTCACTCCTCAAAAACTAAAAATAAATAGAATCTAATCATAAAAGGATTTAAAGAAATGTAATAGAAAATTTATAGAAAGATTGTCTAAATTAAAATGAAATAATAAATTAACTTTTGGAAGAAAATAAAAAGAATATTAGAATTTAATAAAAGTAAGGAAGTTATAAAAATAAATTAATATATGTTTTCAATGAGATATAGCTATAAAATAATTCTACTAATAGTAAAAGTAGCTGAGTAAGGTGTCAAAAAGATCTAATATTGACAAATAATTATACAAAACAAATTAAAAATAGTAAAATCAAGGTGAATTTCGAACATCAATGAAGAGCCTTAAGGAAATAATCTCAATAAAGAAAGCTAAAGATAAAATGCTTTGAGCACATCTATCAAAAATGACTTCTCAAGAAAATATAAGATAAAAAGTCAAAAAGATTATTAGAAATCAGAAAATTCAAGCTGTTTAACATGAAGTTTTCTTAAAGCCAAAGATCAACAAAATAAATTTCATTTAAATTTAAACAGGGAAGAGAAACCCTCAAGAGTAAAAAAATAATATTTTTAACAGGGGCAGCAGCTGCTTTACTATATTTTATTGATGACCGGGGAGCAAGAGTAGCATAATTAGCTTTTTGAAATGTTTATTGTAATTTCACAATAAAAGTCATCTTTGAATATAGTAAGCTTCTATTTTAATATTATTAAAATTTATTAGAATATGAAATATTAGAAATACAAATTAATCTGATCAGAGTATATCATTACTACTGGCAATAATTACATTCATTGATAATTTTGATTTTGTTTAGTTTATGACCAAAATTAATTAGATAGATAGATAATAACTTAATGTAAAATAAATTTCATCAGTTGCCTTTTTAAAATTACGTGAATTATCTACTAGAATTGTAATTCATTACAATACTTAATTGTCGTTCTTCTCCTCAAGTCTGCTGGGTTCCTCCTTATTCATGTCATTATTCTGGTCTTCTCTCTTCCCATCCTTGTAGTTTCCTTCCACCTCACTTTGGCCCTCATATCTAGTCTCGAGTGTTCTAATCGTGTCTGGTCTAATCAATGGTGTGATTTTATAAGTTTCTACTTGCTAGCTCCTGCTCTTCTGTCATCCTTTTGGGCGTAAGGTAACTTTCCACTTCTGCTTCGTTATCTTCAATTTCACTGAATCTTCCTTCCTCGTCGATGTCTGACTATTCCATTTCCATTTTAGCTCCGTTCTGCAGAACTAGTTCGTCCCATGTATCTATATGAGAATTCTAGATCATCATCTCCGTTCCTTTGTCCTCCTACTCATTCCTCCACAAAATCTCATTTCTCTTCTCAGTTATCTGTTCCAAGTCTTCTTTCCTTATTGAGATGCAGGATTTCCCAATCTCCAACTTAATAAACCCTATCTCAAGATTAAACATAAGATAGTATCTCTGCATGTTGATCCAATCCTTCTCAATGTTCTCTGGTCCTCTCCAGTACTTGCTGTTGTCTAATCTCCAGTTTGTAGAACCAATACACTTTTCCATTTGAATTACTCCTTTGTCGTTCAAGACTATGGGTGGTAAAATTAGCTGGGAAATTTTAACTTCACTGAATTGCGCTTCCTCAATTTATCTTAAGCACATTTCCACAGTAATTTCTTAAATGTGCCTTCCTGGTATTAGGTCTTCATGTTGCCAACTTTCATTGATCGCTCTCCAGTGTTCTTGTTGTCTCTCTGTCCATAAATCCCATTCCTTGGCTCCTCTTCTTCTAGCCTCTTCCCTATCATTGAATCTTCGGGAGGGGGAAGTTTCCTGCCCCCAACATTAAATTTTATATTGTTTGACAATAAAAAATTAGAAACAAATAAATTTTTAATTTATAATTACTATTACCTTTTACAAAACAACTTTAATTAATATACAATTTTCAAGGTACATAATTATTCTTTATCAAATTTTATATTATAAACAAGGCTAAAATAATTGTTTTTATTAATAATTAATGTGATTTTCATTAAAATGTAAATTCATTATCAAGGTAGAAATGATATTTGAAGCTAAATTAAAAATAACTAAATCATAATTGATGATAAAGATTCCTTTAAAATAATAAAAATTACATATTTTTATACATGGGGCAGGAAACTTCCCCCCTTCCCCGAATCTTCTTATCAATGCTTTTTCCATCTTACTCCTTGTGCTAGGGCAGCAGACTATTGTCATCATTCTGGTGGTCTAGGGATTCCATCTCTTTTTTGTATCAATGATCTTGTCAAATTCTTAGCATGTCACTTCTGCTAAGTCAATAAGTCTTTTGAGTTCCATTGGATCTCTCTAAATACATGGAGTTCCATCCTTGTGTGTGTCAAAACGAGTTCTCTGAGCGTTTGTTTCATTGATCTTTTTGCTCGGGTTCGATAGTCCAATCTTCAGTCTACTCTTGAATACCATCTGTTTGTTTAGCGGAACTTTCTAGTTCTTATTCTCTCTTATCCCTAGGGCTTCTTGGTCCCTGCTTCTGTATCTAAGGTCGTATCTGATTTTCTTTACCTTTTGCCAGAACTACTCTTTCTTATAATGCTGTTCCTTCCTGTAGGTCCCTACTCTGTTGGTTTGTCTCTTATTTGACTTTTAAAGATTTGGGTTTTATTTCATTTCTTCCATCTCTTAGATCTTAAGATTTGAGCCTTAATTATTATAAATCTCTCTTTTTAATTTCCTTAATTAAATTTTGTATTTTAATTACATTTCACTTTAATTCTCACAGTTTTAACTTTATCTTCTCATTTCCCTGAACTGAATATTCAATGTATTCTATTTTTGGGGGGAGGAAGTTTCCTGCACTGGTTTATGATAAAAAAAATTTTAGGGAAGTTTCCTGCACTTTTTTTAATTTTTAATTTTTTAATAAATTTTATCTTTTTAACAACTATCAACAAACTTCTGGATGTATCTCATTGTTATAAATAATAATAATACATAATACTTAATTTATGATTCAATTAGTCAATATCTCTATTATCATGAATTCTAAGCACCATCGAAGCACTATCTCTTTTATCATAAAGACCAGTAATATAAGAACTGTTAGATATTTATGCTGGAATAGATCCACTATATATAATTCTTAATTATTAGAGATGTCAAAGTGTACTCAGTTTTTTTATATTAAAACTTTAGGAACTACTCTTCCTATCATACCTCAAATCCCTTAATATTTAATAAGTCCTAAAAATATAAAACTTATTAAATTTAAGTAAAACTTACTATATTTTATATTAATAAAAAAAAGTGCAGGGAACTTCCTCGAGTGCAGGAAACTTCCTCCCCCCCTATTTTTTTCTTTTTGTTTTTTCTTTTTGTTTTTTTCTTAACAATTGAAATGGAGCTTCTTCATCTGATGTCGGTTTCTATTTCTTGATATAAGTAACTCTGAAAAGTTTCCTGACTTTTTGAAAATAACCTTTAGTCTCTAATCCTCTTATTCTCTCATCCAACCAAATCATGTTCGCAAGAACTTCTATTTGAGTCTTACTGTCTAAATCGATTAGTCTATGCTCTCCAATTAATTTTGTGAATCTTGTTGGATCTCCAGCTATATTTATAAGGTTACAATTCCTCATGTGTGTCGTGTTCACGAACATCTTATGTGCGTTGCAATAGTGGCTCATCCCATAGTTTACCAATGTTATTCATTAGCTAATGGCCTTCATGGTATCCATCACATTTTTCGTTATTTAGATCTTTTTAGTTTTTTAGAGTTTAATTTTGTTATTCTAAACTTGACTTTTGCCTTTGTTATTTTGCCAGTAATCACCTATGTCATGTCTTATTTTTTTCATGTTCTTTTTAACGAGTTCTATTATTATATCTGCTGTGCTACTCTTCTTGAGCTGAGTTACGTTCCTTAGAATTTTGTTGGGTATATCTCTGGGGTGGGGTTTTGAATGCTATCCTCTTTAGTTGGGTTTCCATTTTGTCAATCTCTTCTATTTTCAAATATTTTGCTGCTATTAATGGAGTGTGTTTATAGATCAGTAGTGATCTTATTTAAGCTACCATTATTGTGTCCCCTATTGTAGGATTGTTTGATTTTGTTAGCTTTTGGTAGAATTTTGTCTGTTTCTTTAACTCGTTCCACGTGTCTTTCAGCATGTCCTGGGAGTTTAAGTTTATATTAATACCAAATACTTTGCTTCTTTTACTTTTTTTATTACCTCAACCTCTGTCGTTTACTAAAACTATTTTGCATCACTAAGAAATACTGTCTTTTTCGTGTTTAGTTTTAGATTAAGAGTTTTTTCCAACTCTTCAAAGCTGTCAATTATTCTTTTAAATTGCTGCTGATCTTTTATATTGATCAAAATATAATCTGCGAATGCCATTAGTTTTCCTTGTTTAATGAGTGATTATAGTTCTTTTTATGACTGAAGGGCGTTTAAAAGGTAAATGTTAAACAGCATTGGGGTTATCCTACTCCCTTGTGTTACTCCCTTCTGCGTCTTAATGTATTCATTCTCACATTTGATTCTGTTGTTCAAATACAATTCTTCCACCAGTTTAATTGCGATCTTGTCACCCTCGTCTTTGCTCTTTTTTTAGGATTTCTAATAACTTGTCTTTCCAGACCGAATCGTAAGCTTTCTAAAGGTCTACTAGTAAGTATGCTTCTCTTTTCTTACTCTTTCTTCTGGAGTTCTTTATATGTTCTAGGAGTTTAATTAGGTTTAAGTGAGTGCTCTTGTTTTCCTTGAAACCGCTTTAGTAATTTCCTGTCTTTAGTAACTCACTCCCTTTTTCTTGGAGTTTATTTGCTATAACTTTCTCAATAATCTTGTTTAAATGAGAACTCACGACAATTGGTCTTGTATTATTTACCTCTGGATAATATTCTCCGCTTGTTTTACTGAGTAGTATGAGTTTACCCTCTTTTATGTATTGAGGAATCTTGCCTGACTTCAACCATTCTGTTATCTTTTCAATCACTATTTTCCTAATTTCTTACGATTTTGTAAGAATCTTGCCATCAAATCCATCTGGACCGATAGCTTTGTTGGCTTTTTCTACGTCTTCTACTCTACAAAATGCTTCCTTACTAATATCACATGTCATCATCTGATCCTTTCCAATGGGGTCCACCCCAGTGTCTTGCCTCTCATCTTAGTA